>JAECUM010010086.1:0-51486 GCA_016617855.1 Megalonaias nervosa
TCATCGTCTAAAAATATACATATTGATAAATCTTTTTGCTCCTATGATTTTAGTAAGAGATTTTGTCTTTTCTGATTTACAGCAGGATGCATTATGTGAGATTATTTTGCAAGTGCAACTACTCTTTCAGTTTTTAGTGTTGTTGCTGCTGACAAATTATTGTTCTTGCACTGTTTTCAAAAGTGTTATGCAGCTTGGTTTAATATAGATTTATCTCTGTCATTGGGTATGGGTGGGATGCAGGAAGGGCAGTTTTATATTTACATGATCAAATTGCTCACCATTACTCTAGTTTCCAAAGATTGTAATAAATCCAGTCTTTTTAAAGCCTGTTAATGATATATCCATAACTTCATATGAATAGTTCCATTTTTATCATCACTACCCAGGGGCCCCAGGTGTCCAGTGTGCTAAGGTATTGGCCTTTACAGATCACCCATACATCTAGCCTCAGTCTGCATGGGTTCAAGTCTCAGATCTGGCTGATGTGGGTGTTTGAGAAAGTATGCCAGTTACTTCCTGTGGGATGGTGATTCTTCCTGGGTTCATTCTCCATCTATTATCATACATGCCAACCATCACGTTTTTGGAGTAATTGTTATGCTTTTTCACCAAATTACATTTTCTGCAAGACCGCATATGATTACGCTGTTTTTGCTACATTAAAAAATAAAATAAAAACAAAACAGTAAAAAGTTGGGGTTTTTTTCATTTTATTATCATCTCTTTAATTCCACTCATAACTTTGAGAATATTGTTAAAAAGGTGACTACTGCGTAAGAATAGCGTAAGAGTACTTTCCTTATTTGCAATTTATAGCAACTGTATATGATCCCATTTCCAAGAAAACAGATGGGTTTCTTCAAAAGTGAACTTTGCCTAACAGAGTCATTTTATTGATAAGCTAGTTAATTAGTGAACCAGTCTATATTTCTAAATAAAATGGCACCAGATATTAAGTGAAACACTTTACAGTGTGAGTTGTGGATGTTATATGAGAGAAAATGCTAGAGCAGATGGATCTTTTCAAACTTGTCAGATCAGAAAAAGTGACAAATCAACACTGCTTTACAAACTTAAGAATATGAGAGTAATGTAATAGAGCACATTGAGTACTTGACCATGATCATTGCAGAATTCAAGTTCATGATCATCCAGTGAAAATTACACATGTAGACTAGTTCTAATTACAGTGGATTTTGCCCTTTGTGACAAGAATTTTGATTAGCTGCAGAACCAGGTTATTTTAAAAAATGTATCTTTTTCATATGTGCTGTAATTCTGGTATGTAATATATGGATTACACTTTTTATGCCAAATTATGTGTTTTTGCCACTTATAATAGCAATAATTATGCTAATACCTGTCAGGTGGTTGGCATTATGTATTGTATTGGCTACAATGTATAGCCAGACATGTGCTGAAAAATTGAGGTCAACCCGCAAAACATAAAGCAGCAAACATCTTCATTACCCAGGGCATAAATACCTAATAGTCATTGATGTTTCCATACATGTACCTTATAAAATTCCCAGGCTTTGTCTATGTAACTGTGTGATTGTTAGATTTTTAAACCTATTTTCTTCAGATTTTCTTGCCGTATCAGCAGCATCGAGCATTCAGGCCAGTACTCTAACACAGGCACAAGTAAATATGGCTACCACATTGTTGTCACAGCCAGGGGTGGCAGCACCCAGCATGTACAACATTGGGGCAACACAAATGCCCCAGGGTCAGGCCCTGCCATCCCAGTTCTCCACAGCTCAGCAGCTGGCAGCAGTAACTTTACAACAGGTAAGAATTATATGATATTTCTAATGGCCTAGATCCAAGGGGCTTTGTTTGATATTATCGTAATATGTTACAATTTACAAACTTCAAGGGCTAAATTAGTCTGGTTCTGTAATAATCATACTGGAGTAGTTTTGATCATTTTGGTTTTGTGAATTTTGGATATAAGTATATCCCTTTAGTGTTAAAAACAAACTTAGTTGCTAAGAACAAAATATGGAATATGAAAAATGTTTTATTAAAGCATTATTTTCCTTCTAATGCTCATCCTTGACCTCTGAATAAGCACCAGATTAGGCAGTTACTTTCCATGGAATTGATGTAGAAAAGTGGTCCCAACACTGCTATTTATTTATATTATATAGACAAAATTCATAAAATAAATTTGATGTTCTTATCATTCTGCTTATGAAACATTTGCTTACAAGAAACTATTTACAGTGGTCCCCCTCTTATATGAGCCTCCTCACCAACATCCATCTCCTCTACACAGCCAGTTTTCTCAGCACCAATGAGTTTGTATAGATCAGTACCCATATGATGCAGCCAGCATTTGATGTCAAATATGTCAAATTTACCTCTCACAAGCATTCACATTTTATCTAATATATGTCCAGGACCAACATTTAATTCATACAGTAAGGTAAGTAGCCTGTTGTCTGCTTCCCAAAGAAGTTTTGGTTCAAGTAAGTTATAGCATTTATAGTTGATATTATATCATTATCTAGAAATGCCAACATTTACTGGAAATGGGCTCAGCAATGTTGTTACACCAGGGGTCAAGCTAGACTTGAATTTTAGGGAGAAGTGACTTTTCGTTTTGCACAGAACAAGGAGAAGTGAGAGCTGAACAGGGAGAAGTGGGAGAAAAGCATGACATGCAACATGTATGTGTGTGTGTCTATATATATATATATATATGCAACATGTATGTGTGTGTGTCTATATATACATATATATATATATATATATATATATATATATCTGTGTGTGTGTGTGTGTGTGTGTGTGTTGTTTTCATTCTCTTATTTGAATTATGCCCTCTGTTTCCCAGTATGTATATTTGCATTTAGCATTGGTTTGAAACAATAATTTATTTTCATGTAGAAAATTTCTGAGTTCTATCGATATTATAAACAGTTCTGGTACATGTTTAAAAACTATCGTATTTATATACAGTGTATTTTGACAATATGACTTAAAAAGAGAACAGCATACGCTATACATTTTAATGAAATTTAACTGAGTAATTAGATTACAGTATTATAATTGCATGTTAGTACAAAATTCTTAATCAACTACCCTTAATCAAGAATTGTTCTTTTAACTTTCTGAAAGTTCACTATAAAATGCCAGTTGAAAAGATTTCTAAGCTTGTTTGAAACAACCCCTGTACCATGTACATGAGAGCAAATGCACACATCTTTCAGATCATCCTGTTCGTCGTAATTTTTTTGTTGCCGATAAAGCTTTACTGTTACTGTTCGTAAACAACACTGAATAATTGAAGTCAGTATATAAATGAAATAAACCCTTTTATTTTCAACCGAATCGACTGACGCAGCCAACAGCAAGTGCATCTGTTTTTAGAAAAAGAGGTTTTCTTAATGTAACCATTACTTTGTTTTGACAGTCCATTGATAGGATTGCAAATGTAAGGTTTTATTGTTTGTCTATGTATGTGTAGTAATGTTAGGCACTGTTTTTCTTTTCGTATTTTCACAAAATAAATGAACTTCTGAACTCAGAATACAGTCTTGACCGTACAGTGTCTCTCGAATTCTACAACATAGCATTGTCCCGTATGTTTCTGACCTTCATAATTGCATTTTAAAGTTAATTCTTCAGTAATGTAATATTGAGACTGCTTTTTTGAATTGTATATTTTTCTGAATATATTTGCCTAATGGTTTATGAAAAGAGACAATCTAATAAAGTTGTACCTTCCAGACGCAGCGATGTCAACCATTATTTCCCTGTGACAGAGTCACTTAAGGTTCCAAACTGATTTTTATGAAGAAAATAATGTACATGCTGCACAAATTGCTGTTTATGTAAGTTTAAGTTTTGAAACACGAGTTTGTATGTTTTTATCATCAAAGGATAACTTGCAGAAATCAGGCAGTGTTAGTTGCCAACTTATTTGGGAAAGGGTTAATGGTCAGTCAGCTATCAAACACATGCCTGTAAATGTTCAAGAGTTTGTTTGTTGGTGCAATTGATATCAACACCAACTATTTGATGGCTTGAAGCCTACATTTCACCTTGAGCTATTACCATAACACTGGAAATAACCTGGCTAAGGTGAGGGAGCATCTCAAACAGGACAGTCATTCAGTGTACCTCTAAAAAAAATTCACAGGGCAAAGTTGTTTTCACTTTCCTAACAGAAGAAGGTGAAGTTTAAATTTTTTAGGTAACTTAGTTGCCCACTTTGCCAGGTAGCGCGACCCCTGGATACATTTTTGGGCTTTCCACAACTATTGCATTCTTATCTTTGATGATTACGAGTAGAGGTAATTGCCAAGATCATAACATGCAGAAGGGGCATCCATTTAGGAAGAGGACCACTGTATATGCTACAAAGAAAAATTATTTTGACTGATTAGTTAGACAATTTAATATTAGAATGAAGTGAAGACAGATTGTGCTTACAATCAGTTTTATCAGCTTTACCAAAGGTAATAAAAAAAATACAAAAACAAAAGGTAGAATCTTTTGTTGATAAATTTATGTTAATTTCTGTGTTCACAGAAATTACAATCACACATCTGCTCATGTTTCTTGAAAGATTTATCTATGAAGATGCTTCAGACTGCCATATAGACATTTTGGGGTCCCATCATTGGACAGCATATGGAATTTCTCATAAAAAATGCATCAACATATATGCAGATTTGAAGGGGACTGTTGGTTAGTTACAGATGATCTTATTGCACAGTATCTCCTTATTTCTTAACCTTTTATTCACAGGCTCCCCAGCAGCAGGCAGCAGTGGCAGTGGCAGCATTACAACAAGCTCAGGGTACAGTTCTACCACAACCTGGGATTGCCATCCCAACATCTCTTGCCACCACCACCCAGGTTGCCACAGTGAGCTACCCAGCACCACGGGCCACACAGCCAGTGCCACCTAAGCAAAGGGTCTTCACAGGAACAATCACCAAACTGCATGACAACTTTGGCTTTGTGGATGATGATGTCTTCTTTCAGACATCGTAAGTCTGATCCATCTCCAGCATTTATCCATTTACCAAGTTAACATGTAGAAGTGGCTTGAATAGTTCCATAACAGCTAGAGGTCATGAATAATTTCTAAAATGGTGCAGTTGATAACCAGTTTTATATTTTTTTAGTATTACTTACGTTTTTGAAGGACATAAATTCATAACTACATTATTTCCCCTTTCGAAGGCTGTAGATTAATTTGAAGGATATAGATTCATTCATTCATTAACTTTATATACAGTCTTGGGAACAATAGTGAAACAATAAACAATATTTTCCACATTTATGAATATTGGTCTAAATTCATTCCATTAGTAATTTCTAGAATGAGATTATGCAGATTGTGGAAAGTTTGATTTGTTTGGAAATATTTTTAGCTCACCTAGCTATCTGCTGACAACAGTAGCTTATTACCACCACTTCAGAGGCCAGACATCTGATCCTGTTTTGATCAGACTTGGAATATGGGCTTATATCATCAAGATCATGGACGAGTTTGATAATGGAGGATATTCTTGAAATGAACTTGTATCTGATTGAGTTTGTTGCCACTCTGGAGGCCATATTTGTATTACAGTTTTGATCAAACTTGGAATATTGGCTTATTTCATCAAGATTTCACATGTATTTGGTAATGAGCGAGATCCACACATATTAATGAGATGATCATGCATCTGATTGACTTGGCTTGTTACCATTATGGAAGCCATTTCCGCAGTGCTGCACCTTGTGCGCAAGATAGCAGGTTTCTGCAAATGTTTGTCCTCTGTCTCCTGAATCTTGATCCTTTTTGTCCCCATAGCAGTGCTCAAAAGATGTAAGTGAGGTGCCTGTCACGCTTGCTAAAAAGCTTGAATTTGCCTAAGAAAGCTGCAATTGCGCTGATGAAATGAGAAATTTATTTTCAAGATGTTGACAGACTAATAAGTTAATAATATTTATCCCTATGTATACCCCTTACCCTTATGAAGATAATCTATTTGTCATGCTTTCATCAAAAGTTGTATACATTGTGTACAAAGTGAAGCGTTTGACTTATGAATGGGGAACAGGTTGCCTGGGTTACCTATGTTTAGTACTGTCTTGGCTTTAACATATACATGTGATTCTACAAGAGGTAGGACAAAATACCATTCTGGATATTTATGTGTGGTATGGAAACCAGCCAAAACCAGCCTAGAGGATACCAGAACTGCCTCAACAATCATTGCAATCAGTACAAGTATGCATGGCCACATGATTGCATCACAGCTATTGCGTATACACAACAAACTGTTAATTAATTACCTTATTGTTGACGTCTGGAGAGTTCAGGACAAATGAGCAATATTTTTTAGGTATTATAAGTAATAAAGGCATCAGATGTGGTTGTGATGGCTTTTGAGTCTTTCATTAAAAATTGGCCATCCTTTGGCAGAGTTAAGGTAAAAAGGAAAGACCAGCTAAGAAAGTGATTATGGCAAAAATACTAGAGTAAGTATTTTGATTTTTTTAAATAGTTTTGTTTGATTCCTTTTGTGTTCAAGATGTTTCAGGTTAAAGTTGAATGAAAAATAATTGAGCCATCCCTTGTTCAGGGTTACACTAGTATAATGCAATACTGGTTAAACTTATTAAGAGGTCCTTATGAACATCATCAACTGTGTATAGAGAAACTGTTTACTGTATTTACTGTACATGTTGGGACACCATATTTGTTGGGACTCCATACATTATTTTTTTAAAGTAACTTTTTTGTGCACTATATGTTTTGGGACACATTGTTTTTACCAGTTGTAAGTTGTGGGATACCTTCTATATCATTCAAAAATTACATGTCGGAAAATGCACTCCAACTGAAATTTTATTTTAAAAAAAATAAAACTGTGTACTTGAGCAGACATGATTTTTCTCCGTTTTAAAGTGGAATTCCAGTTTTCTCCTGACTTGAATCAAATTTTTCTTGATATAATCTGTTTTTTATATCATCTCCAATCCGGTTTAAAAAAAAAAAAAAGCGGTCTGTCCGGTCCCATTCCACAACGACCCTTGTAAAGTATTCGTTTCATATAGTTAGCACATGACTCTCGTAAAGATTGGTCAGAATTTACATTCATCCAATGAATCTTCATGTAATGGAAACTGATGGCAATGGAAAGAAGAAGCATGCTTGCAAAACATGGAGTCCCGAGTTCTTGAGAGAGACCATGACACAAAAAGTTTAGATAAAGGTTTAAAAAACGTATGGAAATGGGAATGGTTGGAGCGAAAAGTTGATGTCCTTGGGTGTTTATTTTACAGATTTGTTATGAAAAGAGAGAAAATGTATAATATATTTGCTGCAAAAATTGACAAATTATTGTCACTTAATTACGATGTGAACACTGACATGCACATGAAATAATTTCAGCATCAGTAGTATTGGAGAACAAATTCATGTGACAATAAATACTGTGAAATTATTGAAGTCAGATTGAAGATTTTTGGTAAGTTTAGTACTTTTTAAATGATTATTTTGTTTTATATTATGATCATAAGTTGTGCCAGGATCAGTTTTTTATGATCGTAAAATGTGTTTTTGGACAGGGGCCTTTGACACTCTGGAGCCCCGGATTAGGGGCGCTGCCCCTCAAGACCCTGTTGGGGGAGGACCCCCAAACCCCCCTTAAAATTTTTTGAGCTTTTTTTATGGGAGACCAAAATCATGTCTGTATAAAACTCTTTAATCCACTGCAGCAGCATCTTGTCAACACAACTCTTCTCCTGCACACATACGATCCATTCTTTCAGTGCATGAGTATTTTTTTTAGCTTTCTCATGCCTTGAAAAATTATCATTAGAGGCAACACATCTGTAGTGGAAACTGCAAGGACAAAAGTCAGATTTTTAAAAATCTGCACCAGTTGTGCAAATTCTCACACTTTTATCCCACATCTTATTTGTCAGTCAGTCCAAGAATGAGCTCCAGGTAACTAGAATTTAATCTCTATTAATGAACATATTGTCGGCAAATGATCTTCTCTTCTGGACACCACGAATTCATCAAATCATCTTATTTTCTCCAAATCTTCTGGGCAGTGCTGGGTCGTAGATGTCTGTGCATGAAGCACTATGTTGTGTCACTTTAAAAATTGTTCCGTTGTTTCAATTTATTTTCAAAATTCTCATGAATACTGGTGAAAAGGAATCAAAGTTAGCTTCTCTATCTTGGCCGACTTTGTATATTTTTTTTAAAAAATTAAAAATCGACACATTTAAAAGAATCCATGCGAGCAAAAAGATTGTCACTTGCACCCAAGTGAATGTATTTTCAAGTAATGATTTTTATTTGTGAGATACTGTCATATAGTTGACCAGGATATAATTTAATCTTGGTTATTTTGCACCTTACACCGTGTCATGCATGAATGGCATTTGTCTTCAAGCAGTCGGTTGATATTTCTTTCTCATTTGTGATTTTGTTGGATCCAGTTTTCACATGGATAACATATTCAAACCTTTGAGTATAACCAAACACGATTTGTTCCTCAATGTTCACGTCAGTTAACAATGTGTCATGTGTTATCAGACATAAGCGATACGTGCTACATTATGGATGCTTATGTTACATACATGGAGTTCATGGATATATTTTATTCTTTACTGCTTATGGTGAAAAAAAGGAATAAATGATAACTGTACAAGGTTAGTTTGTTTCATTTTGTTATCAAGTAAGCATTTTATTTATCTATTTGATTGCAATGTGCATGGGGTGGGGGTGCAAATTCAACACAAATTTATTTAGTTTCTTAAGTCTTGGGACATATGACCGAGGTGAAAAAAAATTTCATGATAAGTTCTGGAACAGGAAAAAAATATATATTATTTTCATCATGTCCCAATATATATGGTAAATCAAGATGCACTTCAGATGCTAATGAACATAAAAACACTGATGATTCACTTAGTAAGGAGGATATTGATAGAGCAGTTAGACAATGGCTGACCTCATGACCTGGAGGAAACATTGCTTTACATGAAATATTTTGAGGTTCAAATAAACACACAAGTAAATATAATTTGATTTATTTTTATCTTGTCATATTTTAATTGCAGCGTTGTGTGACAATTAATAGTAATAAAAATGGGGCAGTTAATCCAGGTCAGTGGAATTTGTGATTTTTTTAAAGCCACTAGTCCTGGGCCTGTGTCTAAAAGATATTTTCTTTGAGCACTGTCCTTAGCATGCTTTCTCATCAGGAAAATTTTAAAAGTAAAACTTTTCATTATTGGATGTCCATCCAAATCTGTGTCGGCACTAGCAATGGACAAACTCATGAAGGTAGTAAAAACTTTAAGATGGTAAAGAATTTACATTTAAAACAATGTATCTGGCAATGAAGCATCCAAAGTTTGTTGTAGTCAGCCAAGTTGCAATGTAAAATCTTTGACTTGATAAATAAGGTAATATCATCAGTATGTGAGTGAGACATCCGTATTGATGAAGAGATCTTGCAGCTGATTGGCAGAGCATGTTCAGACATGATTTTTCTCCATTTTAAAGCGGAATTCTGCTTTTATCCTGACTTTAATCAGATTTTTCTTGATATAGTCCGTTTTCATGTCATCTCCAATCTGGTTTTTTAAAAATGGTCTGTCTGGTCCCATTCCACAACGACCCTTGTAAAGTATTCGTTCCATGTATTAGTTAGCACATGACTCTCATAAAAAGTATTCTGATTGGTCAAAAGTTTAAATTCATCCAATGAATCTTCGTGTAATGGAAACTGATGGCAATGGAAAAAAGAAGCATGCTTGCAAAACGTGGAGTCCTGAGTTGTTGAGAGAGACCATGATACGAGAAGTTTAGATAAGGATTTTAAAAAGGTATGGAAATGGGAATGGTTGGAGCAAAAAGTTGACGGAAATTTAGTTGGTCAGTTTATAAGAAAACTGAACGCTAGAGGACTGGCATTTTGTGACCTCTGCATGAAAGATCTGAATTATGGTAATTGCGGTTGGAAGAGTTTGGAACAGCACGTTTGGAACAGCACCTACAAAAGAAGCTGCATACGAAAAAATTGAAGCTCAGAAGGCATCTGGAAAAAGTGCAATTAATTACTATAAGAAGAAAGATTTCTTGCATATGAGAGAACAGATGCAGCCCTCTGTCAGAATATGCATACTGCATGTCGCCAATACAAGCACCAGCTTGAAAGGGAAAAGGCTCTCGTTGAGAAAGAAAAGAAACGATTGTACATTGAGCCAAAAAAGTCAGTGGTGACAAACAGGAAGGCTAAAGAAATTTTTGCCAAAGCCGCAGAAAGATCTCAACTGGCATATCAATGGGTTGTGTCCAGTGGAGAAAAAGACAAGTGAATGTATGGGATTATTTGTATATAGTTGATGTACTTGGGTGTTTATTTTACAGATTTGTTATGAAAAGAGAGAAGTATAATATATTTGCTGCAAAAATTGACAAATTATTGTGACTTAATTATGATGTGAACACTGACATGCGTATGAAATGACTTCAGCATCAATAGTATTGGAGAACAAGTTCATGTGACAATAAATACTGTGAAATTATTGAAGTCAAGTTGAACATTTTTGGTAAGTTTATTAGTTTTTCAAATGATTATTTTGTTTTATATTATGATCATAAGTTGTGCCAGGAGCAGTTTTTTATGATTGTAAAATGCGCTTTTGGCCGGGGGCCTTCGGCACCCTGGATCAGGGGTGCTGTCCCTCAAGACCCCGTTGGGGAGGACCCCCAAACCCCTCTTAAAATTTTTTGAGCTTTTTTTATGGAAGACCAAAATCATGTCTGCATGTTACTTCTAGATACCATATTTATCCTCCAAGAGTCATTCTGTGAGGGAGGAGCAGTTCCTTCAAAAACCCGTGGCCCTGCAGCTACAGGCAGGTCAGGTCAGCCTGGAAGGGGATTGCTAAGATCTGAGATCTAGCCTCATGCAATCTGAAGAGGGTTCCTCCTCCAGATCATAGTCACCTGACTGCTCATTGCATAAATTTTATCCATACATTCTTCATTGAATTTGATCATAATAAGTTAAATAAAATTAATTTTAAATCAAGTTGTTTTGTTTGTTTCTTTTACATCTATCAATAAACCTTATGTTCCATCATTTTTCAGACTCTTAATGAGACCTTTTTAACAGTGATGAGGATAGTGTATTTTTAATTAAATAATTTTGGCTCAAGACATCATGTAAATTAGAGAAATAGTGAACTCCATGTTAACATTTATACTTTTATATTTTCTTCGCATTTATGACGATAATGTGCATCTTAGGAAAAACCTTTTGCACTGCTGCCATGTGCATACTCTAATGCTATGAAAAATGAATGGGAATAACACTGTTATACATTATTTTTCCATGCAATTCTTAAACAATAAATATTTCTTTACTTGCTGACAGATGTGTGAAGGGCAACATGGCTAAAACTGGAGACCGAGTGCTTGTGGAAGCAAGTTATAATCCTAACATGCCATTCAGGTGGAATGCAACCAGGATTCAGATCCTGCCAAACCAAGTAATTGTCTAATTCTACTACTCCCCTTGCTTTCAAAAGAAAATCTTCAGAGTACATGATTCTGCCTGTAATCATAAATATGCTTACAGTGGTTGATATCAGGGTGTCAGATCCAAGAATATGGTTTTGGGTTGTTGGTATATACACAAAACTGTCTGCAATATATGATTCTATCCTATGGGGTAGGTACAGTAGGGCAGATTTAAGATTACTGGTGTCTGTGTATGTGTGCATTGCAATTTTTATTTGGAGCTGTAACTCACAAACTTTTATAAAATGAAATAGATGTTAAACTTGGTATAGCTTCACATCGTGACTGGATGTTGTCACTTTTTATAACTTTCATTTGTAAGGCCAGGTCTAAGGTCAGTATCATTTTTGTGTGTCCAAGCTGTCATCTAGAAGTTTCAAGTTGTTACTGACAATGGAATGAATTGCTCTGCCCTGTAAAATGTTAGCTGGATGTTCCTCGATCACATTAACATTAGGGATATAAGCCTGCTACCTCCCAAATCCAGCCTTGCAAAAAGATGAGAATTCATCTTTTCTGTCTGCATCATGTGGACAAAGGGCAATAACTCGTGCCAGTACCTCCCTTGCTGCCATTAGTTTTTTTTCTTTTTTTAATTAACCATTGCAATTATGCGGTCAACATCATACAAAAATCTCTGATAATTCCATGCCAGTATTGATGTAAATTTTAAACATTTGGATTTACATTATGTATTCATCTTTCCTCTACAGGTGGTATACATTATTTTTCAATTTTTCCAATATTTTCAAGAAATTGGGACATTCTTGGACTATGTCTGTTTAGACTTCTTGGTACAACATGCTATGATTAATGCATGTTGTGATTCATGTTTAAAGCATGCACTGCCTAATTTTTGCTCACTCAGTAAATGCTGTTGTTTTACAGACTTGTTAACATACATACTACGTTGTGAATTTATGCATTTCTTACATTACTGTGTCATTTCAGCGAAACATGTCAGTGAAGTGCAGTAAAGCAAAATGTTCAAGGCCAAGGAAAACATGCATGAGTCATATGTAATGTGCACAAAATATACTTATCCTTACCTTTCAGTGTGTATACCATATGGTGCAAGGATGTAAGGGTTGCCATTTTGCAGAAGTTGATCAAAGACAAAGAAAAGAGAGGAAAATTTCACAAGGACAACTCAGATGTATTAAGTATTAATTCAAAGACAGAATCTCTTGTGAGCCTTGTGGGGGACATTGCTGGGGTCCCCCTTCTACTAAAGTGCAGCATATATAACTATCAGCTAATGTCACTTCTGCAAAAATTGGGGCACCAAACAATGTGGCTTTTCACTTAGAAGTATCTACATTGTATCTACATTAGCCATTGAATTATAGTTGTGTTGACAGGTGCAGGAAATGAAGCAATTAATTAATTTGTGACAGATTTTGCCCTTGTATCCTGATCTTACTTTCACGGGCAGTTTTTTTCACATTGGTCACGAGTGTCCTTCCCCCACCCCCTCAATTTTAGGCAGCCTGGTTTGCATATGTCCAAGCAAGGCCTTCAGCTCTGTAAGTCCAAGCAAATGTTTTTTTAATGGATTCATTGAATTCATCCTGTACTACATTATCGTCGTCTGAAGCCATCCAGCCAGTCCAGTAGTACCAGACCATTCCATATAGCCATGTCTATGGCTTCATCTCTCTACAACTATGTGGATGTTAGTGATAGATCCGTTTTGTAAGGCCAGGTTCTACACATACCTAAAATGATTTTAGTGATAGATCTGTCCATCCAGACATGCCTACGGCATGATGTGTAGTAATGCAAACTGGACCACCTTATGCTTGGCCAGCAACCTAGCCAACCATGTTCCCAGTAAACCAGATGCCCATACCAGTAAACATATTCATACAGCAGAGTCAGTTACCATATATTCAAGGCTTATGTGTGGGAAGTTACTGGGACTTATAAAGAGATGACAGCATAATGCTGCCAGGTATGGTTTATCCAGATACTGGAGGCAGAATCTGAATAGGATACTATACACAATGAGTGTGAAGATACTTCAAACAACAGCCTTAATCAGATCCAGCCGTGGAGTGGACTGAATTCAACTTTAAGGCTGCTGTCAGAGATATACCAGGTATTGTTGGCGTCAGAATGCCCTCTACCACTCATGACTGTTAAGTGAAACTTCATTAGATATTAATGATGAGGATGAGACTCCATTCTTCTGGTTGTTGCCCCAGCCAGTAAAGATGAGAGGGATTAATGACTGTCTGTTGGTAGAGTCCCTGAGCTGGAGAATGCTAAGGTTTTCTTTTCTGAAAGTCAAGTACCATTGATCTTTTCATCATGCTGGTACAAAGCACACTTTCATACTGAACTCCTGGCTCCGGATAAGAATTTAGTGGTGATTTGCATGTCTGCCTTGCTTTTTTATAAAGTGGAGAATAATGTGTTTCATGCCACATAGAAGCTGGTTCAAAATGTTTTTGATGTTAGACTTAACCTCCTTGGTGACTTTCTGGCTGGCAGAAAAATCAGGCAGGGAACATAACTGGGAGACTATGGCAAATGCACTGACTGCCTGTACGAATCATGGCCTGATATGGTGTAATGCATATTTGCGTTCCACATTGCTTAAGCCACATAATGCCCTGGCAATATGGATGATGCATTTTGTCTTGTCATTACTCATTGGAAGCAATATTGAAGAAGTTAAGTGCCTGGCAGCTCAGGACTTCCCCTTTAACTCATTGACAACTTCCACCCCCACCCCCAGGTCTTTTAAGACTAATCCACTTCTGCCTCAGTGGAGGAACAATCAGCAAACAGAGGAAATGGGATCTTTTATGTTGCAGGTTCAGTTCAGATCCCAGTCTTACACCAGGAGGCAACAACCTAACCAGTTTAGGAGGCATCCTTACTGGGGGGAAGGGGAGGGGGCAGAAAACCAATTTTCTCCTCCTCCATCATAATGCCCTGGCAATATGGATGAATTTGGCTTGCCATTACTCTTTGGGGGCAAAATTGAAGAAGTTCAGAGCATGGCAGCTCAGGAACTGCCCTTCAACTCACTGACCACCACACATTCTTGTAAGAACAGTACACTTTTGCCACAGAGGATGATAGGCAAGCAAAGGGAAAGGAATGTCACAGGTTCAGTTCAGATCCCAGTCTTGTGCCAGGGGGACAACAACCTTACCAGTTTATGAGGCATCCTTACTACCACCATGCGCAGTGGGCACCAGACTCCAGCAATTCCAGTTTAAACTTTCCTCACATTTCACAGGAGTTTTGGATTTGATTTATCCAACATCTCTGTCTTCTTCTTCCCATCTAACAGATGTATCAGATCAGGAGAAGGACATTGTTCTACAACTAGAGATACAATCACTTATTGACAAAAGGCAGAGGAGGTTGTGAGAAAACCACAATCATGAGGGGTTTTGTTCAAGGCTTTTCCTTATAAGAAAGGAAATTGGCAAGCTTAGGCTGATGATTGACCTGAGTTTCCTCAGTCAATACATTCTTCCACCGAAGTTCAAGATAAAGGTGGCTAGATTGCAAGAACTTTTCCATCAAAATAAATTTCTTGGTTTTGCTTACTGTAACAAGGTATACCAGTTTCAAGTTCAACCAGTCCTTGCTCTTTACCAGAATAAGGATTGCATAGTCACCCTGTTCTGGTCAGCTTCAACTATAGCTGAATCTGTTCTGTTTGAACATGGTTCAATTCAGATAAATTTGTGCCTTTTTCCCAAACCTCACTGAAGCTTGTTTCCTGATAGCCTTACCCTGTGAGTGAGTTACATGCCCTTTCAGTTCTCTCTCTCTCTCTCTCTCTCTCTCTCTCTCTCTCTCTTTCGAACTCTCTCTCTCTCTCTCTCTCTCTCTCTCTAGAATTCTCTCTATCTAGAACTCTCTCTCTAGAACTCTCTCTCTCTAGATAGAACAGTGGTTATGCAAGACCCTTTCAGTGCCATCTAGTACTACTTGAAATGCACAGATGCAAGTCGTGGCACATGCAGATTACTCTTTCTCAAAGAGAAGGTCAGGATGTAGGATATCACCCCTCAAGCCTGTCTTTGTGGCTGAAGTGGGTTATACACTGGGCTGCCCTCTGAGGTCTTTAAAGGTCACAGTTGCTTGATGAGGATTTCAGCTTATGAAATTAGTGTGATCTCTGCAAATCTCGCTATTGAATGTAACGTTTTTATCGGAGACATTATAGAAGCTATTGGCTGGCATGCAGAGTCAACCTTCTTGAGTTTTTATCTCAGAGATTTAGATTTGCAGAGACAAACTCTGAATACAGTTGGTCTGTTGGATGCAGCCCAGATGACCACTGGACTCAGTTTAAGCCTCTACAGCCTCTTAGCTTCCTTGGATTCACCAATTATATTTTGTCATTAAGAACAATTCATTGGGTATAGGGGTTGCAGATCACTTGACTGTAGGATGTTTTGCTTTCAGGTAAGGAGAAAATGGGTTATTATTCACATGACATAGAAAGACAAATTTTGGACTTTTTTGTTGGACTGGATTCGGCAGATAGCATGGTTATATCTCAAATGTTAATGTGATCAGAGAACATATTCTTGGAGAGTAATAATTTACTGGAAAAATTTGCTTTCTTGCCAAATCTGAAACTAAAAATCCCATTTTTAAAGAGATATTAAGCTGAATATGCTCATGTCCATGATGACCTGACAGTGTTTCATATATCAATTACATGGTTCTATCTTGAAGGTCAAGGTATTCAGCCTTGTGTCCAGGCATTAGCTCTGAAGATGTTTAAGATATTGGGAAGAGTGTATGTAACCTGATATATAAGGATTAGAGACCCTAGTGCGTATGATGCTCTTTGTCATTTCTGAAGGCCCGTGTCAAGGCAGGAATTCTTAATTCAGGTGACATGTAACTCTAGTGTCATGCCAAATTAGGATCTGAATTTTGATGCATTTTTATTGGTCCATATTATGTTAAGTCATTGTCTGTTGATCTGTCTTTTGATCTCTGTTAACATTTACTTGTCCAGCCCACATCTTTGTCTGGAAATAAGATTTGACCTACTGAAGATAGTTTAATGAAACTTTAGCCAGTTATATAGCATTACTTTAGAGTGTGTCACATAGCATAGCTTCGACCTGTCTCAAGGTTTAGGTAATGGTCACGGAAAATATAAACAAGTGACTTTTATACTGAACTTTTCACATGCAAATTTTTGTGGAATGGGTCAAAAATAGAATAAGTGTTTAACTGTTATGTACTTAATAGAAAGTTAGACCTGACACTTGCAATAAAATACATTACTCCCATGTCATCTGTCCTGCATGTAGTTAGGTAGTGATAGAATCTTAGTGTCCATAACAACCAGAACACAAATATATTTTTGACATCCCAAAAAACCCAGTTACATTTGGTTAAACCTTCCAGGAATATTTTGGGACAAGTTCTGTTTTTGATGGCTTTATAGTGACCAAGTAAAAAATACAAATGAGATCTACAAAAATAATACACAGGTCAAAGAATTGTAGGAGATGTTTATCATGACCTGATCTACAAAAAATTATGTATCTCTTGGTTTGGACAGGCAGGTGAGAAATATAATTTTGACATCATTTCCAAAACCACTTTTGAAGTTATGGGACTTTCCAGAAATTATTTCATTTGGCACAAAATAGTGCTTTTTATAGACTCTTTAATAACCTTGTGGTTCTTACATTAACCAGGTTGAAAATATATTTTATTAAAACTGCAGTGGCACTCTACATCAAACTTTATCGATTTAAAAAAGAATTCTTTCAACATTTTCGACAATAGTTGTGTCTTTGAGAGCCTAGAAACTGTTTGCTAAGTTAATGCAACCAAGTGAAAAATATATTTGAACCTTGTTTAACAGTCAGATTGCTATTATATTTTACTTTCAGTTGAATGTAATCTTAGTGAGACTTTCAGAGTTTGATGTCAGGTTCCATCCTGTCTCTAAATTTCTGGCATGCATTATACTTTTCCAAGGAATGAAAAGTTGAATATTGTTCTCGATCTTAATACCTTTTCAGTATTTTAAAGAGTTTTTTTTTAAGTCATCTCAGAATCTTGTAAAATGAGTAGTAAGGAAAGTGACATGTTATTAACAAAAAACTGTTTAGTTGTCCTTAAAAACAGGTTCTTCCTGGTGGTACTCTTCAAATTAAGAACAACTCTAATAGATCTTGTACTATTTATTTTATACAACTTAAACTGATGCACCAAATAAAATTTATATTGGAGATTCTTATCTTATTGATGTCAAAAACAATCAGTTTTGTTTTACTCTACATTCTTCATGATTAAAAAGAATGTAATCTCTTTGTTAGATCTCTTGCACTTTCTTGGCTGAAAATAGGATCAAATTATTTAATTAATATTGATGTCTGACTTGAGAACATCTCTGCCATCAAATAAATAGATTGCTGGCTCATCCTCTAATTACTTAGCTTTATGAGAGAATGTTATAATGGTAACTTTCAAATAGTTATACCTTGAGATGACCATTACAAGCCCATTATGCAACAAATGGCTGTCTTTATCTGTTGTTCTAAAACAGTTTATCAAGACTAATTCACTGATGGGAGAATACATTACTATGTATTAAACACTATTTCATCCTATCAACCACAGCAGAAGATAGTCTTTTATTATGATAGAAGTTAATGTGAAAGCGTGAGCATACATTCTTATTGGGCTTGCCTGCTATTTTTGCCTAAATTACCATTTTGATACATCATGTTACTCTTTTAAGATGAGAAAAACTCAACATTCGTCAAAGCTTGATCTTCTTTGAGCCAGTTTTCAGCCTTATTACATTGAACACCAGCTTATTGACACAATTTTTGGACATTTTGAATCAAACAAAAACAAATGCAAAATAAAATTAAGGAAACTATATGGAGGAGTACTTCTGTAAAGTCTTGATTTTAAGATTGAGGCAAAATCCTGATATTGATGTTTATGTAATTTCATTTTTAAGAAAAGACAACAAATATAATTTGAAACTTTACTCTAGTCATATCCCACACATAACTTAAAACATAGTCTTGACCCATATTTATTATAACAGTAAGTTCCATTTTGTTCAGCTTTGACTTTGCCCATATGCCATTTAAGTAATGATTTGCCATATGGTGATAGTAGCAGTTGAAGTTTGACAACTTGCATGAGAACAGACTTTGTGCTGTATAATGTATCAGTGTTGCTGAAATGAATTTCCCTGTACACAGGTACACTTCATAGCATAAGGACCGACATTTGTGAGGGTCTTTTTGTTGCAGTTTATAAATTAACTAGTGATGGTCAGATGAAATGATCACTGTTTCATAGGGCATCTGGTCAGTTAACTGACAATATCTAACTGCAGAACAAACCCCATACCTTCTTAAAATTTTGTTGCTATCTATGTCATTCATAATTGTTAACTTTCTGGGACAAGATTCTGTCGATTTGAGGGCAAAATATAGGTTGTTTCCCAATGATTCAGATCAAGATTTGATGCCTCAAATAACTTTCTTGCCATAGCTGTCATATTTATGGTCCCAACATTTCATATAAAGCATTTGATGAATGCAAATCAAACTCAGCATAAAAATTATTAATATGGTTCTTTAGATTTCTTCTTAAACCACTAGTCTCTGTGGTGAAACTAAAACTGGAAGTGTAGTTTAAGGAAATGAGATAACTTGAAGTATTCATTTTAAATACAACATGTTGAGTTTGCAGAGATGGACTGGAGGCCTGCTACAGTATCTTGACATCTATAAGCCTTGAAATATGTAATGTGTTGCATTTTCTATGTATGACTGATTATTAGAGTTTTTGCTTATAACATTTTGTTTTCCATTAACAGAGCAATACAGTCATTACAAGTACCAATGGTCCTAGCATGATGAGTGTTAGACCTCCATTGGCAACGTTTGGGGGTATTCCTCCCTCTAATTTAGGGTTGAATGTACCACCTGCATTGGGTGCACTCTCACCACAACCTCTGATGCAGCAGTCAGCACAGTCCATGGGTAAGTTGTAAATATTTTGTTCCTTGACTGTGTTAGAGAAGATGGTGAGGCATTGGTATTACTGTTTGGCATGGAAATGTTAGTGTTGGTAAGAGTCTTTGTAACAGTTTTTGAGTCATAAAACTTATTAGCATACATGTCAGGTTATGGCATATCACACAGAAACATGATTTCTGTTTGAGTTTGTTGAAGAAATAATAATAGCTATTGCACTTTATTTCCTTCATAAGGCAGTTAATGTCTTTATTAAAGAATATCGGTAAGTTTGCCGTAAAGGTTCATTGAGTTGGGTTTTACTCCGTTTATATAATGATAAAAAGCAAAGTGTTATTATTAGGGTAGTTAGAATGCTTTAGGAACAGTAAAGATGTGAATTCCTTTATGTACCATCAGGAATGTCAAGATTTGACATAATAGTGTGGCTATTGCATGTTTGACACTCCTGCACAACATTGCAGATGCAGAAAGATCATTTTCATTGCTCAGAAAAAGTCTACAAGAATTTCCAGGAAGTGTGAAGATGAGTAGACTATGATGCAGTCTCCACTGAGTTCAAATATGAACACTAATAAAACTTGTATCACCTTCAATCCATCCAGTAAATATGCACCTGTAAGTTAATGCTGTGCTCCCAAGTCCAGTAAATAGTAACAGTTAATGTGTCATTCATGATTATGGTATATACTCACGTATAAGTTGACCTGACTAAAGTCAAATCTTCCACCCATTTTGGGGCTACAGAAAGCCAATTTCTCTTTTACCCTCCAATAAGTCAGGGTGTATTTTGCAAGATAGTAGGAAAAATAAACACAAAACAAGTGAAAATTGCAGTGATATTTAAGAGGAATATCTTACAGATAAATCAACATGTTACAATTCATCAACCTTCACATAATAAAATCCAGTAAAATTCATAATCGTGACATTTTAAATCTATTTATATGATAAAATCCATGAATTCAGTTATAGGTCACATACCGGTATACAAACTGTAGTTCATAATGATACAATTCACAATAGCCCATAATAGTTTTATTCCACATTTCTTACAAATAAAAAAGGAATAAATGTTGTCCACATTTTGTGATTCACAGTATCTTATAAATGTCCCTGTGTGATGTCATATGGTACAGTGTCCAAGAATTTATCCTTATTATCTGATAAAGTTCTGAAATCCTCCATTATCATCTAGTCATTGTAAATCGCCATCTAGTCATCATAAATATCATCTGACTCTTTCCACTGCTTTACTGTCATATGTGCAATACCTATGTATATACTTAGCTTGGTCTCAGTGACACTTTGTTCATGCATGTTTCGAAATCTAATAAAGGTGCAGCAAGATCACAGGGAGTTAAAATAACCACGCTCTGTTTACTTGGCACTGAGCAAGTATCATACTTGTGGCTTGATCAAAGAGTTGTCCTATGGGGAAAAAAACATGGCTCTGCTTTTCAAGCTACGGGATTAAGGTCAAACAGACAAAGGAAGATATAAACTATGGAAAGTGGATGCCAGCTGAAATCTGATTTTGTTTTAGAATGAATTTTAAAGACAGAAAATGTATTTTTATGCCCCACCATGCTAGTTGCATAGGGTATATGGTATTACCCTTGTCTGTCACACCTTCGTTAAGTTTTGTGTTTAGATCATTTCAGGCACTTTGGAGGGCATATGTATTCCATCCACACATTTCTAGCTTTATTTAATGTCTATGTGGTTGTTTTTGTGTGTGTATTTGTATGTTAGTCTTTGTGCATATGTGGTGGTGATACAGGAAATGCTGAGTTCACCAACTCAATTTAACAAGAATAGTCTTCTGTTATACAACATTTATTTTGGTTCTGCATACTTACCCCCATTGGAACTTGAGACCAACTTTTTGAGTCCAAAACAAAGCCATTACTGTCTGGAAGGTTGGCAGGCATTATCAGTGGCTTAAATAACTGAACCTTTTTTCAGTATTAATGGATGGTAAAAAGTGTGTCCCATAATATGCTAGCATTCCTGACTGCATAAGTAGGAGATATATCTGCAATAACAATAAAACTAGTCATGTTCACTGTGCATTATGTACAAAGACATTAATAAGCCAATCTTCATATAATGATTTTTAACATAATTATCCATCTTGTAAAATAAAACAAATAAGGACAAACACAGAAATTTAGTTAATGTATTTAATTTGGTGGCATATGTTAAAATGTATAACATTTCACTTAAAAGACAGGTCCAACTGCAAACTGCACAGACCCAGATCAGCCATCACATATTGCACTGGTAGATCTGGGTCTCTGCAGTTTGTTAGGAGCAATCAGTAGAACAAAATAACATAGATCCTGATCTGCAGGTGCATTATGCTATGGCAGATCAGGATCTTTGTTGATTGCAGTTTGACTCTACTTATTTCTGAATATTAATGGTATGTAAATTAAGTTCATATTTTATCACAAGCACAAGCCCTTTTCTCCATTTTGTCTTTATTTAATCTGCATTATAATTGACAGTGTGAAACTCGCTCTAGTCCATAATTTGGACTCTTGGACAGTGACACTCCAGGTAAAACAAACAACTGAATTGTGTGTTAAAGTTCTGTCACTACATGACTTCAGCATCAACAAACAAAAGAACACATAAAACTGAATGGTTTTAATGAAACATAATAGAGTTCTTTGTGATTGTTAGTTCTTAGATGTCATTACATAGTGAAAAATTGAACTGTTGATCTGTTGTTAACACCTGTGGGCATCAAAAAATGTAGCAAGCAGGTACAGAAAACCTGCTTTTTCCAGATATAAATTTAACTGATGTAGGAAACCAGGAAAGAAAGCAATTATACTACAGAAATAAACCAACTGGGTTGGACATGTCATTCTTGGTAAGTCACGGAATAGCATGAAATGGCTTTTAGCATGCAGATCATGTGATAACTGAATGACCTTGCAAAAGATACTAGGTAATCAATCTTTTTGAACTACAAAGCATTGCTTAAAATAATGCAATCACTGCTACAGAACAATGACCATCTACAAACTTAGATAATGAAATATGTATGTCTTTTGATTTATGCGTAATAGGAAATTTAAAAAACCTGCTCATTCAGATTCCACCATCTTGTGTTTACAGTAATATTTACAAAAATAGATTATAAAATTATCTTTTTACCTGTGGTCATAGTGCTGTTTCCAGGACAGACATACATTGTAGCATTCTGATAAATTTTCTTGTACAGGTCATTTAGAGGAGGTTTTCTGGGATATCTAGAAAAGTAATTGTTGATAAACTTGAATATATTCTAAGAGTGCTAGAGGTTTACATTAATTGGATGATCTACTTTTTCTTAGCTTGCCTAGCCATAAGGTCAAGGACCATTATGGTCCTTTGTTCTTCATGCATTGTCCATCATACATCATATCTTATCCATCATGTGTTGGTGATTCATAATTGATCATACATCATATCTCATCCATCATGCATTGGCGATTCATAATTGCTATTTACAGCTTCAGAAACTGCTGGATGAATTCACATATGATTTTATATGGAACATTCTGGCCTCAAGGCCTTTTAAATTTGCTCAGTGCATGCTGAGCCATCATCCATTATATCTGCTATGACTAAAAATAGTAAAACCTTTAAACAGGGTCTTAAAAATCACTGAGAATTTAACTCAAATTGACAGAAAGCATCTTCATATGAAGGCCTTTCAGACTGGTTCAAATGATGCTGCTCTGCTATCAGATATGGTCACTGCTGTTAGAAAAACCTTTAAATGACTTTTCAAAACCTGCTTAATGAATTTGACCAAATTTGACAGAAAGCAACTTGGCATAAAGGTCTTGTAGATTCATTTAAATAATGCCAATCTGTCATCAGGTATGACCACCATAACTGAGAATTAAAAAAATTTCAAATGACAACTTTTCAAACACCACTGATCAAAATTTTATAAGATTTGATAAAAATTATCCTTGCCTAGGTGGCTTTAAAATCTATACAGATGATGCCGAGTTGATGTAAAATATGCTGCTATTGCTAGAAAGATAAAATGCCAAAAACATTTTAATAACATGCCCATTTTCCCCCTGGATGTGTCCCCTTTTCATATTACAACCAGCTGTGACTAAACTGCACAATAGCTAAAGGTTAGTCCTAAGTGAACAAGCAAAGAAGCCAGTATGACTCATTAACAGTTAATCCTTATCATTGCAGTTATCTTGTGAAAAGGACTGGCCCTCCCATATGATACAAAGAAACCACGTTCTACAGTGTATGTTATGTAAGCACCAGCAGTTGATAGGCAAATAAACAATGCCCTATTTTGTTGCAACTAAAGTGCCTAAATATGCAGTCTCAAGCTACCGTACATGTGGCAACTATTTTCCCCTTATTTGATGTCCCAACTTATTTCTTATTGTCAGCTCATGATGCATTTACCATTGTTTACTATAAAACATATTTATACTGAATTAGTATTTTGAGGACATGTATGCTGCATGGTATGTATTTTCATTCCTTCTTTTAATTTAATGATGTTAATTAATTATTCGTATGTATGGTACATTATTGCCAGGTGTTTACTCGTTAAAGTTTCTTTGGTGAGAGTGGAGCAACAGCATTTGTTGATCATCCGTGTGATTGAAATTAATTGCCGACAATTTCATTGTTATGGTTTATTTTTGGTTCCGGTTTATTTCCAGATTTTAGTATTGTTGTAGGGGTAAAAAAACTCGTAAAATTACAAGAATAATGTTGAAACTTAAAATTCTTTGTAGCTTGATGATTATTTCGTCACAACACTATTCACAGGCTTCTGTTGATTGTATGCGATATATCTATTTACGTAGGATTCTTTTCAGGAAAAATGAAAATTGACAGACATAATGTAATAATTGGGATTTCTGCAAAAATCAGGAGATGATGAAGTCAGGATGTAGACAAGAAACGATCCCAAAAATCAGGAGTTTTTTTCTCCTGGCGTGAGAGTTGACAGGCATGAATATATGACACTGGTACGAAGGTCCAAACAGATAAACATTGCATCACTGAGCATGTTTTCTAATCTTACTAGAACACCTGTTGCACCAAATATAAATGTGATATTTATTCTGCACAGCTGTAACCATAATGATAATGCAGATTACAACAAAATATTTTCAGCTTGTATTGATTGATTAAAAAAATAGGCATTAGTAATGACTAAGTCGATACTGCAATAATAGTCCAGTTTTATCACATGTTGTGGAAGGGCAGGGTGGAGGATGAATGGAAACTTAAATGGACAAGGTGGCTAAAATTTGGTGGAAATAAAACATCAGTAGAACCTTGATACTGCATTTCTGATAAAGTGTGTTCATAAATCAACTTTTGTAGAAAAATTCATTTGTTGGGCATCATTAAGTTTCTCCAATTATGAAACAAATGGGTTCAGAAATAGTTGCACCCTCTTCCATGTGTTAGTTGTCTGAGAGATGTTTATTGTCTTTTGCTTGTTTTAATTAATCCTGAAGAATTTTGGAAAGTCTGCCCATGCTTCCATCCAATTATTTATTGGAGAAATTTATTTTCTGCCCAAAACTCCATTCACTTGTCAAGATTTTTCTGTCCATATATCCTCTGAGTTTTAGTGTTTGTTCGTTTATGAGCCTGTCTGTTTATTTGCTCACCACCTCTCTGTAAGTCCTTCCATCCTTCTATTTGACTAGAAGTTTGCCCATCAGTTCTGTCATCCATCTGTTCTCTATTTGCCCATTCATCCATTTACTTCTTGCGGATCTGTCAGTTTTTCTGTTCATCTCTTCATCCATCGATTCATATTTGCCTGGATCTTTTCACTATGATACTGCATGGGACACCATTAACAAAAATAGATTATTTGATCAACATACTTAAAACCATTCAGCAGAATTTGAGCAAATTTGAAAGAAAGTATCTTGTCATAAAGGACTTTTAAGTTTGTACAAATGATGCCAATTTATCAGATACAGCTGCTGCTACTAAAAATAAACATTTTTTAAAAATAACTTCTTCCAAAGACTGCTTAAGAGAATTTGACTACATTTGATAGAAGGTGTCTTTGCTTGAAGGCCTTTCATAATTACAGAAACGATGCTGACCCACCATCAAATATGACCACCACCATTACAGAAAATTAAAAAAAAAAAATGTGCACATCTTTATTTTAAATACTCCTCGCAGAATTTGACTAACTCTAGCAGAAAGTTTGCTGGCATAGATGATTTCAATAATGGACAAAATATGATGTGACATCAAATGTTGATGAAGATATATAAACTAGATGTTTTCATAACATGTGCAATCAACAGCATTTGAATTAATTTTCTTCAGAAGTCATCCTAATTGCCCAGATTTGTTTGGCCAACAACTGTTACATTTGAATATTAGGTTGTTATCACTGAGGTTAGCAATCTCAGGCCTTCCTGGGTCTCTTTATAATTTAGCAAGATAGTGTTTGTTTCTTAAATGGAGATTTAGATTGAAAATAATATGCACACAAGAATTCTACTCAGTTATATTGTGAAATTGATTTTTGTAGAATTAAGGACCGAGTAAATTGAAGCAAACATAGAAAGAATAATGTGTCTCTAACTTGGAACATTTGCATACCACTGTTTAAGTCACATGTCTCCTCATGAATTAGCAGCAGAAGCTGAATAACCATTTTCCAGATGATTTCAATGTTTGCATAAATATTTATGTTGTACAGAAATCAGGTGAGCTATCAGATATTAATTTCCTCAAGCTCAAACATAGAAAACATATAATACTATAAAATATTGTCACATCTAGAATGCTATCATCCATTGTAGATACATTCTGATATATGTAACTATTAAGTTCCTAAATATTAATGGTTGTATTCTGTTCCATTGATAAAAATTTGGTCATTATAACTAATAATTGAAGAGTACAGTAAACAAATCTAACATATGTTGATAGATTCCATGCGATCTGGAAGGAGAGAGGGGCGCTTTGACAGAGATCGTGATCGTAAGCGAGATGATCGAGTGCATCGTGACAAATCAGACCGAGGAGATAGGTTACCTGTCAACAGAAAGCGATCACGGTCACCACCCAAAAAGTCTCCTGCTCTGCATTCACATAGTCCTGTTAGGAGGCCGGCCAGAATTGCTCCTCGATATGTTGTTCAGATCCCCAAAATATCATTAGACTTGTAAGTCCTCAGTCATTTTTTACAATTTTAATTGTAAGGAACACATTTGCCCTCTCTTCAGGTTTGCTTTCCTAAACAGAAAGTGGCTGTGTATATGTTAGATTTACATTGTCCATTCAGTACTCTTTCCATGATATCTTTTTCAGGACCACTAAATAATTTCCAATTTATATTTCCCATATTATTCTTTTTCTTGAAGTGGGGGGCCTGGGGGGCCAAAATGGTCTATGGCACTCAACTTTACAGATAAATGACATCTCACTACAGTTCACATGGGCTCGAGTCATGGCTCAAACAACATTAGTACATGAGAAAGCTTGCGAGTAGCTTCTTATGGTTCTTGGTAATTATTCTCTTACTCCACAAAATATACTGGCTGCCATGTATAACTTGTCATGTTCTGACAAATGCATTAAGTCCTGTCACATCCTATGGGCTTCAATGACATAACAAGAAAAGATGAAACCCAACAAGCATTCTATAATCCAAAATATAATTTTTTCTCTCCATAAAACATAAAGTCAAACAAAGTGAAAAAATTAAAAAATAACTTACAGTATGGTATGAATTCCTAAAATATTTCAAATTGTAATACCAATTTCACAGTAATCTAGAAACACTCCAAAAAGTATTCCAAATGACTAATGTGCTTATGTACTAGCACCATGAAAGAAACGCTGTTCTAATACTTCAGAGTAAATCCAATGAATGTTGAATGTCACAAATGTCCTTGAATGTTTCACAGTACTGTAATACAGTGAAATTAAATTCAAAGTCCTTGAATAATTTCACAATAATCCAGCACAGTACTGTCTCTTTACAATAAATGTTTTCAACTCTGCAATTTCAACCATCACAATATAAATCAATTGTCATGACTCTCACAAGACTGAAATATAACTGAAGAATGAAGCTTGTATTTAAACCTTTACCTCATGTAAGCACCTTTGGATGCCTCTACCCCATTCTCATGGAAGCGCCTTTGTACACCTCTACCTGATTCGCATGTAAGCAAGTTTTGACGCCTCTACACCATTCATGTGAAAGTGCATTTGGACACCTGCTGTAAACATAAGCCATTTTGATCTGGTGTTTGTAGTGCCACCTTTGGAGAAAACCCCCTATTCATTGATGTGAATGACCATTACGTTTGTACATGTGGTCCCTTTTTAAGCTGTAGTTGTAATCTGCTGTTTAAAGTAACTGGATTGGATTTTCCACTCCAAAATGGAGGCCACAGATTTTGTTAAGTACTTTCTAGAGTTTGCATGATTAGAATCACAACTATTAAAGTTTCAGTGACATAGATAAAGGCTCTGATGTTGATATAGGCATCCCTTAGTTTTTATAATTTATCAAATTCAGGTGATTTAGTGATGTAGACGTAGACAAAGAACTGGTAAATTTCAAGTATGAGAAATGGCAGCTACAGTTGGTCACACAGCTTCACTGGCTTGATGGTGAACGAGTTCTCTCAAGATTTTAAAGCACATCAAAAATTCTTCTGTGAAAAATAATTATACAACTATAACAATCATATCTTACTCTTAAATCTTTCTTTATATGATAATAGATGTGTACAAAATGTGTATAATGGTTAAAATTGATGTTGAATGTTACATGTACTACACTGCAGTACAGTTATCTGTTCTATTTATAGCACCTGCACTATGTAACTTTGGTACATGTATATCAACTGCCTACATAGCCATACACTCTATGAGGTAAAGGGTTAATTGTTTTATATAACCACTATATACACATCAAATCATTAATTAGAAATCACTAAATATAATTACAGGTATTTAAACTATTCCGTATTGCAAAATATCTTGAGTCAGCACTTGACTTTTTTTTATAATTGAGCCAATCAGCATCTAGGGTGATCAAGATATCTCCAGAGTGCAGATGTTCTCAAAGGATCTTGTAATGTTGACATGACCTTCATTCAACTATTTTGTGGCCTACTTTGACCGAATTAGTTGTTGACATGAACTTGGCAGTTTGGCTGTGATTTATAAATGGAGAAAGTACATACATGTATTCTTCTTATAGCGCAGACCAGCCATAGAATTAAAGAATTAAAAAATATGCCATTAATCCAAATGACTCAAATAAAACTATGTTATAAAAATAATATATGTATGATACGGATATCTGTAACAGCCCACAAAACCAAACTAAATATTATGTTGAATTGAGATCTGAATTATTACATAGAAGACTGCCTAAACCATTACTTTGCATATTTCCTAGCAATAAATGGAACACCACTTATAAAAATTTAGTGGAAGTTATGTTACATTTTTGAAAATAATTGCATCTAAATGAACTGAGCAAATTTTATTGAAAGCTACCTTTTGAGAACTGAATGTATTACACCTACCAGCTTTGTCCTAATTGAAAAGAGCCATGAGGCTAAACTCTATAACGTGTTACTTTCTGCTTAGAATTTTAAATTAATTTCTGATGGATACAAGTGTAAATCTGAACAGGTCAGCAGCTCTCCAGTGATACAAAGAATGTGAGTGTGTGTGTGACATGGATTTTTAACATAGCTTTCACAGTTTTTCAGTCATATAACTACGATGTCTGCAGTGTGGCAGTTTATAGTGATGTCTAGCACTGAGGCATCATGCTGCAGACATGTAGCATGATGTCTGACCGAGTCACATTATCCTGACACCAGGCCGACCAGTCCTAACACTAACCTCTTAATGCTGAGCGCCAAGCGAGGCAGCTGTTAGTACCATTTTTATAAATCTTTGGTCGGGGTTCGAAGCAACATCCCACATCCATGGCGGATGTTGTAACCACTAGGCCACTGGAGCAGCCATGGTAACAAGAGAAAATAATTATGATTTTCTTTTGAAACTACAACACAATGCAGAATTCTTTCCAGGTCAGTATGGTGTAGCAGTTACACTATGCTGTAATCTTGAATCTCAATTGCCACTATATTTTTATACTGCAGTCACACTTAAATCACTCAACCACAACACCTTTTTGGCAACTGAAGATATCTGACGTGATTAATTAAGCTCTCTTTCTGTTTATGAAAGTAATTTAAGTTACAATACCCTGTCACCGAATGAGAATTGTCAGATCCCCATCAGTAAACTAGCACATGGCCAATGTTTACACGTCATCCACTGTTTGAGTTGTAAGTACTCTTTATACTTAATTGTCAGTGATTCTCTTTATAAAATGATAAATTTATCAACTAATTCAACAGTTGGGAGACTGGGGAAATGAAACATGTATCATTTAGTTGGCTGGCATGCAGTCAACCTTCTCGAGTTTTTATCTCTGAGATCTAGTGTCACAGAGACAAACGTTGGATCTTGTAGGGCTGGTGGCAGCAGCACAGATGGCCACCAGACCAAACTAGACCAATTAACACAGCCCATTAGCTTTGCTGGATTCACAAGTGAAAAGTTTGGTAGGTGATAAGATCTCAGCAATTATATATATATCTCCAGAAGGATTGTTGTTGTTGTAGGGTTTAACGCCATTTTTCAGCACAAGATACGCTATACATGGTGGCCAGTAGAAATGGTGGAAGAAGAACCCGGGAAAACCCCAGAAATAACCACTGACCCACGAGAAGCTACCGATAGGCTTTCTTACATTGTTACGTGTAGGCTCATACAAAAATAACAAGAGAAAAGAGTGAAGCCAACAAGCTTTGTATATTTTAACAAAATAATTTATTTCCCTAGAAAACAACGTAATAATCCAAAATTTAATCATAAGATTGAAAAAATACAAGTCCTATCACTAAAAAGTTCTAATAGAATCCTGGTTCGAATCTCAATGAAATTCCAATATGGAGGCAATGACGTCAGATTAGGTTGTTGTACTGGTGGTAACAGATCCTCGATTGAATTACAGTTTATAATGTTTCCATTAAACTCCAGAATAAATTTCCACTGAATTTCTTCTTCCCAGAACTTTTATAAACATAAAGCACTTGTTTAGTTTTCTAGAGAATAAATTATTAAATTCCAAAAACAAATGAACTTCAAAAACAATCTGGCTTCAACAATATAAACACCTTGTACCTTCAAGGTGTAGAACATACGACTCACTAAATCTACTAGAGAACGTCTGTTTAAAGCCGCGATGTTAGATCACATAGTGCTTCATGTGATAAGCTACTTGATTTACTAATTTGAACAACGCAATAAAAAAATGCCATTTATCATGTATGCAAGAATAGCCCTATCTAAGAATCAGATTCTCACACTGAAAATATATAAATGAAAGACTTTACAGTTCAGCTAACATGCGGGCCAAAATGACCTTGGCAGTAACCAATCGTATTCACTCGATGTTTACAAAAACTGAGAGCTAAAAATAGTGCTGAAGAAATCTTATAATCTAATCGGGTCAAGCCAGTTTTCAGAAAAGAGATTCAAATCCAATGAAAATTATCATTACAGTAAAATGTAATGAAACAAAATTAAAGTAAAAAAGAATTTAAAACTAACACACAAGTAATTTAATTACATATTCGTAACACTTCCCCCATAAAGAAAAAGAAAGATTTATATAATAAAGCTTTCTTTTTACCATATGTAAATTATACATGAGGTAAAATAAAATTACATAAGAAAATTCTTATGAATTATATAAAGTGTACATGAAATAATAGTTCTATACGTGGGAAAGTGCATCTGCAATCAAATTGTTTTTTCCTTTGATGTGCCTGATGTTGAGATTATATTCTTGCAAAAACAAACTCCACCTTGATAATCTTTGATTTTTATTTTTCATCTTGTTGATGAAAGTAAGGGGGTTGTGATCACTATACACAGCAACCGGAGAAGCAGCTGAGCTAATGTAAACTTCAAAATGCCGTAATTCCAATATTAAAGCCAAACATTCCTTCTTGATTGTTGAATAATTCCTTTGGTGCTTATTTAATTTCTTAGAGAAATAGCACACTGGGTGATCAACACCATTTCTGTCTTCTTGAATCAATACTGCTCCAACCCCAACATCACATGCATCAACAGATAATTTAAAAGATTGATTGAAATTTGGAGCTGTGAGAACCGGTGCACGTTTGAGTATAGCTTTTAATCTATCAAAAACTTCCTGCCATTTTTCAGTCCAAAGAAACTTGTTTTTCTTACTTAACAAGTTTGTCAGGGGTTCAGCAATATTAGAAAAATTGGAACAAAACTTTTGATAGTATCCGGCCATACCCAAAACTCACATCACTTGCTTTTTACTGACAGGCACAGAGAAATCAGATATAGGCTTGACCTTAGCATCTATAGGTTTTAACTTGACCGTGTCCCACAATATGTCCTAGAAAAGTTACACAAGCACGGCAAAACTCACTTTTAGATAAATTGATTGTCAAATTTGCATCAGTGAGTCTTTCAAAGAATTTCCGAATCATGGCTAGATGTTCCTTCCAGGTGTCGTTGTAGATGATGACATCATCAATGTAAGCATCACAATTATCTGGATCACAGGTAATCATATTCATCAAACATTGAAAGTACTTGGGGAACCCTTCATCCCAAACGGCATTACTTTATATTGATATAGTCCATCTGGAGTCACAAATACTGAAATTTCCTTTGCCCTTTCCATTAGTGGAATTTGCCAAAATCCTTTCAGAAGGTCAAATTTGGTGACATACTTGGCATTTCCAATTTTATCAGTGCAGTCATCGATTCTTGGTAATGGAAATGAATCTATTTTTGTCACACTATTCACCTTCCTATAATCAGTGCACATACGGAAAGTTTTATCCGGTTTCGGAACAACTATACATGGTGAACTTTAATCACTTCTACTGGGCTCTTTGAAATCGTTCTCCAACAAATACTGAACTTCCTTTTTCAAGTATTCCTGTTTGAGAGGGTTCATCCTGTATCGGTGTTGTTTCACAGGTTTTGAATCTCCAATTTCAACATGATGAAAAATTTTGTTTGTCCTTGTAGGAATATCTGGAAACAAGTGCTCATATTTGAATAATAACTGTTTATGTTCATTCCTTTCTTGTTGTTGCAAATGTAAAAGTTTCTGGTCCAGATTTTTCATAATTTCCAAATTCCGAAGATTTGTTGCTCCAAAATCAACAGTGCCCGATTGAATTTCTTCACATAAATCCTCAGTTGGTGGGACAGGTACTACTAAATTAATTGCATGATTTACTTGGCTATCTCTTTCAGTATACTAGTACTCCATTAATTTATTTAGATCAGAGTACTATTATTATAATTTAACTCATTCATTATCTTCTTTACTTTGTAAGGGCCATAAAATCTAATTTGAAGAAAATTTTGAAGAATGAGCAAGAGAGAATGAACTCTATTACAAGACTCAAAACTTCTCTCAAGTGAAGTTCTGTGAAACCTTAATTTTACTTTTGACTTGAATTGCTGGATGCCAAATTCAAGCATAACAAGCTGGAAATTTCCAGACATAAAATTTGACCCTTGACCAGATTGAACAGATTTAGGAAGGCCAAATTGAGTAAAAAAAACTTTATCAAAGCTTTTACTATGGTTTTGCTTTTAATATTGCTCAAAGGAATTGCCTCTTGTTGACACACACATAATGGTCAACAAGTATTGGTTGCCTGACTTGGTCTTAGGTAAGGGACCAATACAATCTACCATAATTCTGCTAAATGGTTCGTCAAATGCAGGAATAGGTTGCAGATGAGTCTTAGGTATCTTCTGATTGGGTTTTCCTACCATTTGACAAGTATGACAAGATCTACAGTATTTACAAACATCACGTTTGATTTTTGGCCAATAAAAGTGAGTCAAGATCTTGTGATAAGTTTTATTTATCCCTAAATGACCAGCCAGAGGAGTTTCATGGGCCAAACTAAGTATTTCCTGTCTGTAAGATTTTGGAACTACAATCTGATAGTTCACTGACCATTCATCATTAACAGGTACCTCGGGAGGTCTCCATTTTCTCATAAGAATTCCATTTTTAATGAAATAACAGACAGGTACATCAGTGGCTTCAGTTTCACTAATGGCCTTCTGAAACAAACAGGAGATCTCAGGATCTTTTTCCTGTTCGACGACAAATGATTGTCATTTGTCACCCTGATTAGGTAAAAGAGAATGAGTATTTAAAAGAGGATCACTGTGATCAATACCTTTTGATTGATCCAAATTAGGAGTGAAAGTGACCTCATCAAAAGCCTGACCAATACATATGTCAGCTAAAGGAATATTTTCCTTATCAAAATCATTCTCAAGAGCTTTCTTTGCCATAGCTCTGGTAACTGCGCAAGCTGGGTGTAAATCAGGGTATTCGTTTTCGATTGGATCAAGTTTCTGATCCAAAGAAGGCTTGTCAGTTACAAGTGGATTAACTACAACCTTGTCTCCAGCTAGGTCATTGCCTAGTAACAAATGAATGCCCTCAACGGGTAAAGTAGACACTAGATCGAATGTCACAGGTCCTGAAACTAAGTCTGATGACAAATTTACAGAATGGAGAGGAACATTAACAAAGCCGCACTCTACTCCCTGAATGAGAACACTCCCATTAGAACAGGACTTCTCAGAAAAAGGCAAAGTACCTGATCATAAAAGACTCTGAGAAGCTCCTGTATCCCTTAAAATTTTAATAGGGATAGGATTGGCCAAATTGCCCAAGAGTGATATAGAACCCTTCGACATGAATGGTTCATAATTCTCCATAATAAAATCAGACTGGGGTTTATTAGACCCAACAAATGTATTGCTTTCAATACATGACCGTGACCATGACCTCTTAGAAATAAGAGCCTTTGGGATAGGTCTATCTTGATTCTGATGCCTATATTTCAGTTTGAAGCAATAAGAAATGATGTGTCCTTTTTTCTTGCAATAGGTACACGTAGAAATAGACAAGGATTTTGAATCAAGTTTATCAGAAGCTTGATTTTTAGAAGTTGTGCCAGATTGAGTTTTAGGAGGAGTCATATTAGGGTGAAATAATATTAGGGTGAAATACCTTTCTACCAGTAGACTGCTGAGTGAAAGACTTGCTTACAACAGGAACTTTGTGAGTTAAGGAATACTCATCAGCAGCAAGAGCAGCATTTTTCAAGGTTTTGATCTTATGCTCTTCAAGATGATTCTTAATGTCATTAGGAACACAGTTTTTGAACTCTTCAAGTAACACAAATTGTTTGATATTTTCATAATCATGTTCAACTTTCTTGGCTAAGCACCATCTCTCAAATAACTACTCTTTTTCTCTAGCAAATTCGACATAAGTTTGTCCAGCTTCTTTTCTATAGTTTCTGAATTTTTGCCAATAAGCCTCAGGGACTAGCACATAATCCCTTAAGATGCAGTCCTTAACCAAATCATAGTCAGAACTTTGTTGTACTGACAGGGATGCATAGATATCTCGGGCCTTGCCAAAAAGTACACATTGCAATAACTGAGTCCAATGCTCCCTTGGCCATTTCAAATTTTCAGCAACTTTTTCAAAATAAATAAAATATTTGTCTTCTTGTTTTTCTCTAAAAGGGGGCACTAACATGATATTTCTTGTAATGTCAAATGTTGAATTTGTATGTGAAGTGAGATCATGCTTTTCACTTGCCAGTTCAGATTCTTTCATTTTAATTTGAAATTCCTTTTCATCCTTCTCGTTTTACATCTGTTCGTGCATTTGTTCTTTTTGAAACTCCAACTGCATTTGTTTATCTTTCTCCCTTTCCTGTCTCTCTCTCTCCTCTTTCTCAAATTGTAATTGTTTATCTTTCTCTCTCTCCTGACTCTCTCTCTCCTTCTCTCCAAATTGCATTTTCATTTATTTATCATTCTCTCTTTCCTGTCTCTCTCTCTCCTCTTTCCCAAATTGTAACAGCATTTGTTTCTGTCTCTCTTCTTTCTGAAGCTCGAGCTTCCTTAACTGCAATTCCATCTTGTATTTCATTTTTAATTCCATTACTTTTATGTCAGAGTGTGATATCGACTTACTGACCGAAGCCAAAATACTTCTATCAAGAACATTCTTCTCTTCCAAATATTGAATCAAAATGGTTTTAATTTCTTGGTTCGTCAAGGAAGCTTTTGTCTCAGAAAGATTGTATTTTCTGGCAAGTTCAAGCAACTCATCTTTTTTCAAACTATCCAACTGCTCCAGAGGTGGACTAGAAAGAAAAGTTTCCACTTTTAATGACATTGTGAATGAAAGCCTGTTGTTTTCACTAAAGATTTCAAACAAAATGTAAAATAGTACTTGGGATTTAAAAATATGGGGAATTTAAATTTCAAAAAACAATTTTCTGAAATATTTTAGCCAAAATTCAAATATCCCAAGGATGAGGCCCCAATTTTCTCCTGTTACATGTAGGCACGTACAAAAGTAACAAGAGAAAGAGTGAAGCCAACAAGCTTTGTATATTTAACAAAATAATTTATTTCCCTAGAAAACAATGTAAAAATTGGAAATAGGACTAACAGTTTGTGAATATAATCCAAAATTTTATCCTAAGATTGAAAAAATACAAGTCCTATCACTAAACAGTTCTAATAGAATCCTGGTTTGAATCTCAATGAAATTCCAATATGGAAGCGATGACGCCAGATTAGGTTGTTGTACTGGTGGTAACAGATCCTCGATTGAATCACAGTTTATAATGTTTCCGTTAAACTCCAGAATAAATTTCCACTGAATTTCTTTCTCCCAGAACTTTTATAAACATAAAGCACTTGTTTAGTTTTCTAGAGAATAAATTATTAAATTTCAAAAACAAATGAACTTCAAAAACAATCTGGCTTCAACAATATAAACACCTTGTACCTTCAAGGTGTAGAACATACGACTGACTAAATCTACTAGAGAACGTCTGTTTAAAGCCGCGATGTTAGATCACATGGTGCTTCATGTGATAGGCTACGTGATTTACTAATTTGAACAGCGCAATAAAAAAATGCCATTTATCATGTATGCAAGAATAGCCCTATCTAAGAATCAAATTCTCACTGAAAATATATAAATGAAAGACTTTACAGTTCAGCTAACATGCGGGCCAAAATGACCTTGGCAGTAACCAATCATATTCACTCGATGTTTACAAAAACTGAGAGCTAAAAATAGTGCTGAAGAAATCTTATAATCTAATCGGGTCAAGCCAATTTTCGGAAAAGAGATTCAAATCCAGTGAAAATTATCATTACAATAAAATGTAATGAAACAAAATTAAAGTAAAAAAGAATTTAAAACTAACACACAAGTAATTTAATTACATATTCGTAACAACATACCCACATTGACCTAGCCCGAGACTATGTGGTATCATTTAGTAATACTTCACACAGTCTTAATCTTAAAACTGGTAGTGCTTCTGGTGGTAATGATGGTGATGGTCAACAAGGGAAATAGCTAGAGTTTCCCCCAATATATGTCTTCGTGCTTGGAATAAGAAAGTATCTTTTGAGCATTTTACATGGACATATAAAAATATTTTTTTACCAGATTTTGGTGTGTTAGTATTTCTCAAGAATATCGGAGATGGTTTTTCTAATGTACCTTAGTTGCTCTAGTTAACTTTCTTAAGCACAGCTCCTTAGCCAGTATTTAGTTGCACCTTGATTTGTATATGCAGCACCATAGTGAGTTTAACTTGTGCAGCCCCTTGACCACTTGCAGTATGCTAAAATGAATAAAAACCAAAATAAATAGACTTTTCTCGGATTCCTGGAAATAAATTTTGGACAGCATAGCATAAGTCGAGAGACTCTTGTTCAATTAGCAACAAAAAGAGAGGATCAAAGAATGTAAAATTGTTATGTAGTACCTTAGATGTTCAATTGAGTAGCCTGTGATCTGCTCTGTATTGGGAAGGATATGTTGTTTTCTGCATTATATTTTTTTCTTCCTCGTTTTGTAGGTTATGTTACAGGGATGATTCCAACAATTAGACTGAATTGTGAATTGTTATTGCAAAACTTGTTTAAGGAATTTTTAACAAATACAGTAGGCCTTCAGTTTCTAACCTGCTATCTTTTGTCACACAAATAATTTTTGGGGTATTTTTTTTTTCAGACATCCCTTTGTAGCAGATTAAAAGCAATACATATTTTAAGGGTTTGTGTTTAAAATTCCCAATCCAAATAAGGAATTATTTAAAAAAAAGTTTCCAATACTCTGGAATATATGGGACTGAGTATCTGTCAGCAAATGTATCTGTTAATTCCACTAATGTAACTTGACCTGTGTTTACATTACAACACTAGTAATTCTTTTTGTTTCTTACATGTTTTATTAGAATACAATTGCTTCATGATCATATGGAACCATTACTTTTATGTTAAATTCAGGTAGGTTCTGTTATAAAAGGTAGGAATGTTTTGCAGTACATTTACCAAACAGATGCAATTTGGCAAACTAGAATATTGAACAGTATAGTAATCTCTATGTTTTCAGTTAAAAGAATGATATGGAATGCCATAAAATTTCATAAAAAAATAAGAGTCACTTCATTGGAAGTAAAGTCACTGAAAGTTATTTAGCATTTCATATGAGACCACTTGAGTCCAAGCCTGCCTTGGTAGACAAATTTCAGGCCCAGTGTTCACTTTTAGGAAGATTTACTAACATTTAGGAGGGATATCTTAAAATAAACATTTTGCTGCCACCAACAGAAATTGGGGTTGCCGGGCAGTCCTTATTAACATAGCAGAAACATCTCTGCATTATTGGTAGCTTTCATCTCCTATCTCTAACATACTTTCATTTCAGGAAGGAGGCAAATGTTGTCTTACTGAAGAATAGATATGCCAACATGTACATCCCTAGTGATTTCTTCCACTCATCATTTTCTTGGATGGATTGCTTTCCCTTGACTCGGCCTTTCCAGATTGGTCACCACTGTACCTTCCATGTGCTACATAAAACTATCGAGCCCATTGGGAACAATGATGCAGTCCTGGACCCACAAGATGCAGATCATACATATAGTGCTAAAGTAAGATTTCCAGAAAAATAGCTGCATCAAGTAAGGATGGTAAAATGTTGACTACACAGAAGAATTGGGATTATAAATTTTGTTTGCAGAATTTATTTTATGGATAGTTGATAAAGATATTAAGAATAAATTGCGGTAAAATCCTTTTATACACCTCTTCCTCAATAATTTCCACACATGCATAGCATAAGTGAGGGTGTGACTACTGAGGGATCACAGAAAAATGAGGAAAGGAATGGACATCAACAGTGAGAAGATTGGTGGGGTGGATATTTAACTGGTTAAATACTCATTTAATAATTGCCAATAACTAGCTTTTTCTAATGAAGTTCCTCATTTTTGGTATAAATTACATTTATTATCAATATATCCAATCTCGAAAAGATTGTTTTAAAACATTAAAGTGGTTTCAGCACACATTTACATGTGTACCAGTGAAAACTTTGTGTATTACATCAGTTTTTTGTAGGTGAATGTCGATACATTCTAGTATTACTGTTGATTCAGAATAAACTTAATTCATTTTTTTGAAAAAAGAGTGACATCTGTTTAAAGAAATAACAATGTTGAAACTTCATTTTGTTGTTTTTGTGTTAGTAAAAAACCGAATCTGGGGTTTCATTGAAATTTATTGTGACATTTCTGTTCATCCTTGATCAAACCTCTTCATGCCAGTTTGGGAATTTTAAGTTCTCATTAAACTTTAGAACTTGATTCAGCATACTAACTCTGACAGTAAAGCTAAGTACCTAGTACATCTTTTGCTTGGTTCCATTGATATCCTTCACATTTATGAATAAATATGATAAACCACTGATTAGTGTTAGATACTTTCTTTAAGTTACATGTATTTACAGTGTTCTCAGTATTCAGTTAATGAGTTGAAATGAGTTTACTTAACACATGATCAAGATCCACTAGCTATTATGCACATAGGATTTGTATGCCTTTCAATGTTTTTTTTTTTTAGTTCCCCATATTTACTTGATTTGATGCAAAAGACTAAGTCATGTGATAATATAATGTGGGACAACTTTTAATTGATTGTAACAGTGCAATACTTCTGCAAGATGGAGATCAAAACAGTTGTTCCTTAATAAAGATTTTGTGGGCATCACTTTGGTTGATTGACATCTTGTATGTCTGAATGTAAGAGAATGATTGCACTGAAACTGAAGTAAAAGATAAAGCTGAAAGACAAATTTCACTTTTCAAGACTTAATTGGTACTTTTATTCTTTGAGTATTGCCACCAGCAGGCATTACTAACATTTTAATTGATTGATATTTCTTTGTATATTGTTGTTTACAGTGTACTGAGATTTTTTAAAAAAAATATTTTTTACGAAAATTTACTGAAATATACAACTTTTTATTAAAAGTTACAATTTTGGTTTTGAATCAAATTTTCTAGCACCAACTGCTGTTTTCAACAATAAAACAATTTTGATTTTGATTTATTCACATTCAGCAAATAGAGGCCTATTTTGGGGGTATTTTTTTATAAGAAAAAATGATATCCACACCTACCCTCATGTCATAAATGGATTTGCAAGTTAACCAGGCACTCAGAAACAGGGGAGCAGTGCACATCAGGATCCTTGTAATTTACTGTTCACTGTTATTTATGCCATCAGAAATGTCTGGGAATACTTTTTGACTGGACAGTGCATTATTGGCATCTGTCGTGTTAACAGTTTACATATCTGTGTATCAAATCAAATTCATCTCTTTTAATAAGTTTCAATCATCATCTAAACCTTGGCTAATATATATGTTGTCTGTTTCTTTATTCGCCTACTTAGACTAACCATGGCAAGCTTGATTATCTGAGGTCTAGGGCCTGTACAATAAAATAACTTGATTCCTTAGCAGTGATACAATTATGACCTAATCTGAGATCAGTTTGATGTTTACTGAATGTCAAAGTAACTCTTGTTTGAAAGTTTCTTAAAGTGATTTTTAAAAATTTTTTTTAAGCTGAGCCTTTGGTATTGCTCTGCTTGTGTCATGTCATGCATTGTGGAATGTGTATCTGCCTGTCAACAATTGTCACCACTCTGGAGTCCAGATTTCTGATCCAATTTCAGTCAAACATGTAATATGGGTTTATGTCATTAAAATTGCAAATGAGATCAATAATGATCGAGATCCATGTATATTAATGAGGTGATGTTGCATATGTTTGGTTAATCTTGTTGCAACTCTGGAGGCCATATTTCTGATCTGATTTGGATCAAACTTGGAATATATGCTTATATCATTAAGGTCTCAAACATTTGATAAGGAATGAGAATCACTCGTACTAATGAGACATTCATGCATCTGGTTGTCTGAGCTTGTCACCATTCTGCAAGCCACATTTTTGATCCAGTTTTAATCAAACTTGGAATTTATGTATATATCATTAAGATCTTTGACAAGTTCAGTAATGAGTGAAATCCATGCATACCAGTTAGGCGATCATGCATCTAATTAGCTGAGCTTGTTAACACCTCTGGAAACCATTTTTCTAATTTTATTTTGATCAAGCTTTGAAATATGGGCTTTTAACTTCAAGATCTTACATATGTTCGTTGATGAGTGATATCAATGCATGTTAATGAGGCAGTCTTAGATCTGATTGGCTGACCTAGCTATCCTGGTGTTGGCCAAAATAGCAGTTTGCATATTAAAGCAAGGGAAATCTATTGAGAATCACAAGTGTTAATCATGAAGAAAGTTTCCTGTCTTGGAACATGTAAAACTTTACAAAAATAATAAGTGAATAATCTGTAATTTGAAACAGAAAATATATAAAACAAAAATAAGACATTTAAATCAAAAGTTTTAATTAATATTTTTTATATAATGTTAGGAATGAATTTGCTTACGAGATACAAATGAAAAGTGAAAATGTTTTAAGTAACTGATATTTATAAAAAGATTTAATTACTGTCATGAACCTAAATATATGGACCCTCTATCTTTCCAGTTGCCAACCATAGAAATTCTCTGGCCGTAAACAGAATTTAAAAAAAAAATAACATGCAAATTCCATTTTCTGAAAGTTGTGACCAGACCATGTTTCATTTCATTCACTGGTGAAAGTATTGGAGATCATGCTAAGTTGTGATGCTTACTACTTCTTCCAACATATTTTAGCACTAAAGCTGTCAAAATCTTAGGAAACTTCTATTGGGTACCCTTCGATCTTAACAATCGGTTACCCGGGTACCCGATCAAGGGATATTGTATTAAATGTGAACCTGAACTACTTTATTGTAGGTTCATACATGTAACCCCCAAGAGAAGTATAAGTGTAATTATTACTAGTATAAGTGGCAAAAAAGTATAATCTGAGCATGAAAAGAGCTATCTATGTATTACTTGCCATAATCACATCCATTTTTGACTCATCCTCAAAAGTCATCCAGATTCACCTCTTAGTGGTGGTCAAAACGCATCTTCTGCCATGTCACTGCCATATATACAACCTTCCAGAATGTGTTGGGAGTGGTTTGTGGCACATGCAATGTGTTTTATGGACTTGACACCATGGTCAAAATGTACCTTTCACTATGCCTCTGCTATACCTATGAACCTTCCAGACATTGTTGGGAGTGGTTTGAGATGCATAAAGTGTTTTATGGATCCAACAGCATGTCAGTACATGTGACCCAAATAAGGGACATTGTACAGATAATCATTTGACCCAAATAAGTGACATAATACAATTAAGAATATGACCCAAAAAAGTGACATTGTACAATTGAAGTATAAGTTGTCTACTAATAAGACTATACATTTTGTTTTACTGAAAATTCAAATTGGAGTAAAAGAAAAGAAAATGTGTTTTCTTTAAAATATGTAATACAATTCCAAACGAAAATATTAGGTAGATTTAAAATTATCATATATCACAGAGTCTTCCACATGTACTTGCATGCACTCACATAATCACAACGACACAGATATTAAATAAAAAAATACACACAGTTTCTGTCTTTAAAATCAATTAGACTGTGAAATACAGTATTAATTTGTTGTTGCTGACATAGTTCATTGGAGGGTTTGTTAACAACACCGGTGTCATAACTTTTCATAATTAGAGACTAGATGGCACAGTTATTCACACTGCCCCTAGGATCTTGCTGAATTTTTGGGAGTAATGAAAATGCTCTTTCTGCATCTTCCCTGATGCAGAGTGGGGTTCATTACTTCAAAAATGAGTGATGTAAATATAGTATAAGTGAAAAGTATAAACTGCTCACATTTGTTGCTGAGCATCACAAAGATAGACTTCATCAACCATGAGTTCTGAAATTGAGTTTTGCTGGGCTTTGCTCACTGCACAGACGGCTAATGCTTCCCAAAATTACAGCTGCACCTTCGCATTTGCCTTAAAAAATTAATCACATTTGCACACAAAATAATTGTGTTTTCCAAGTGTGTGTGTGTGTGTTTTGTAGTGTCAAAAACATGCAGAAACACATGAAAGGTAAGATTAATTGGTTTAATGGGGCCTTAAAAATGGTTGACAAGCCCTAAAAAGCCCTAAAATGTCCTTAAATTTAGATGAAATTTCCATATGAGCCACAGATATAAATCCAACTTCAAAGAAACATCATTAATAAAGATGGTTTGAACAATTTCAATTCAAGGTGGCTTTTGTTTCATCACCTTGCATTTTCAGTTTACCAAATTTAAAACAAATTGGGTTGTTCCACTTTGTGCACTTTAAATATGCAGGAATAGCAAACTCAAAATCACCAGTCATTTAAATAATCTGTTGAGTGGTGGTGGTCTATTTCTGTCTTTACCTTTAATTGTCTCTTTGACTATAAACCATATAAACTGACCACAGGTGATAGCTTTTTATGAGCATTTAAGTGTGAAGTTATGCAGATCAAATCTTATTTGTATTTTTCATAACATTTACTGAAAATCATGCTTTTATGTTCTTAAAATAAGTAATAGAAAAGAGTGACAAGCAACAGACTTTGTAAAATTCAACAAATTATTTATTTCCCTAGAACACAAAGTGAAAATATAAAAAAAAGGAATATGTGGTTTAAATCCCAAATAATCATCAGATTTCTAATACAAGTCCTAATAATTAAAGTTCTGAATAAATTTTACTGGTATTCCAAAATTAATCCAACACTGAAGGTCTTGATGTGCCAGTAGTGGTCCATGTCATCGTGATGTGCCAACAGTCTTTTGTTGGATCACAATAATACAATCAAAGAATATATCCTTATTTGAATTTCACTATAAATCCAAGTCTCTGTTTTGTGCACTTTGTATTTCCAGAGAAGCATAACTGGAATTAATAATTTGAATAAATAAATCCCGTCTCAAATGAAATACTAGACACAACAATAATACAACTGATTCAGCTGAGATCTTACAAGTAAACAAGATTATATGAAAAAATTGGACATACAAGAAGAGACAGTAGGACAAAAGTTCATTTCTAGAAAAATCATAGTTCTTATTAGAAAGTTGGTTAATAAAATTATAATTAAGAACATGGTAAACACAATGTCTTTGACTTAGACCAAGATAATAAGATAAAAAAATCCAATCTCATTGAGAAAATATTAGCTATGTATTAGTTGTTTTTAGAATTTTTAAAGAATCAATGATTTCAGGTCAGGTAGAAAATGAACTTGATTTTGGACAAAGTCAAGTCCAAAATACAATTATCTTTGCATATAATGAAGAAAAAAACATTAACAAACAGTGCAGATTAAATATACATAACACACCCATATCACTGGAGTTCAGGAGTAAAATGTCATGTTTTTCTTGTGACAAGTAATTACCTAGCAGATGTGCTTTAATGCTGAGAGTCTTTCAAGCCCTAACATATATTGGAGGGGGATACAAAGTCTTAACTGTCACAGTTGAGACTTAAACCTTTTTTGTTTGTCTTGCAGGGGGCACATATGACTAGACTATAAGGTATATACCAGCTCAGTTGATTAGTAAGTGGCCTTGTGTACCATAACTCCTAGATTCCTCTTGGTGCAGTAAAACTTGTAGCAATATTTGGTAAATATTTAATATCGATATTGTTTAGATACATGTATTCTGATAATTTTCAGGTTATGCTTATGTCATGCCCAACACTTGAAGATATCTACCATAAGTGCTGTGGTATGTCTGAAGATCCAGAAAATGTAAGAGAGAATTTTGTCCATCCTACGAGACTAATTCAATTCCTGGTGGGTGTAAAGGGCAAGAATGAGCCAATAGCCATTGGTGGGCCTTGGTCTGCATCCCTAGATGGTCCTAATCCACAAGAAGACCCAAGGGTTCTCATAAAGACAGCAATAAGGACCACAAAGGCCTTGACAGGAGTTGATCTCAGTGCTTGCACACAATGGTAAAGTTGGAATTATTTTAATTATATGTGTAGCATATAAATTAATAAATATGTGTCTTTGCGATAGATTATTTGCATATAAATTACTAAATATGTGTCTCTATGATAGATTATTTATATATAATAATTAGTAAATATATAATAATCAGTAAGTATGTGTCATTTATGTATGATAATTAGTAAATATGTGTCATTTATATATAATAATTAGTATGTGTGTCTACAATAGATTATCTTCATATAATATGTGTCTGTGTGATAGATTATTTATTAAATGTGTATGGTATAAACTGATGTCTTTTCAGTTTACACTTGTATACCAGGGTCCATAGATTAATCTTTCTTCTATGTAAAACCTCTTCACTTGATATAGTTTTTGTGTCTTCATTATAAAACCTTGTCATAGTTTTGTGCCCTAAATTCAACCAAATTCTTGTTAATCTACTAGGATTTACCTGGTAACTTTTGTCTTGATATTGAAAGCAAATAAGACAATGATTAATTGAGCAAAAGAGATTGATGTTGTTGGTGTTATCATAATCTGATCAAAATTGAGGTCTCTGACATTACAGAGATCTGACCAGCATCAGTAAAATTTCATGTCCTGCTGACGTTTGGAATTCCTGGCCCACTTATTTTTAGTAGCCAGTCAGATAAAACATTGTATTTCTAGTTAGGGAGAGTTATCATTAGTATCAGTGTGTTCTGAGTGATGATTTTCACTTTAATAAATATGAAAGCTTTAATATTATTGGTGAATCAAAAGATTAAAAAAACATAACCTCACTTTGATGTTCATCAGATCTGCTTAATACAAGTAAATCTTGATTTTAATCTGATTGGGTGTCATAATCTGCATCTCATTAACTTCAGTTTTGCATGAAACGTTTATGACATTTTTTGTGGGTCTGATCAACAGTAGAAGATAGTAAGACGTTTTATTATTCTAGTGGCGTTAGCAGTGGTGTTTTAAAAAATGTAAATGTAAAAAAATAGTGTCAGCATTTTTACAAGGCAAATAGTAAGCATTGTTATAGTGATCACAGGCTTGACTTATTGTTTTTAGATTCTTGTTCTGGTGATATTCTGAGACATCCTCTTGTATACAAGACACTGCATTTTGTAGAGTACTTGTTTTCATAGACCTCCTAGAAAAGGCACAATCAACACTTAATAAGAGAAAGGAAGTGCCTGCACTGGCAAAAATGAAAATTGGTTTTCCAGATGGTGGATAAAAGCCATATTTTGTGGTATTTCAGAGTAAAATTTACTTTGAATTTATTTTATTCCATTGGTGTAAATTTTCATAGATTTTTAAAAATAACATTTTTAAAGGTACTTAAATTTGTGGATTTGGAAAGGGATCCTTTGATTTTACAGATGGAATAATATCAACAGTTACAGAATTCATGAAAAATATTAAATTCACTACCTGCTTCTGATTTTTATTGCACTTATTGGAGCAATGTACATTTGAGGATTTTACTTGCAGAAATAGTAAGATTTAACATAATGGGATCTTTGGAAATGGATGAATGCTTGGAAATTCACAAATTGCTCAAAATTGTCTGCTTTGCACGACTTGGTCCATTACAGAGATTTTTTGAACTGCTAGACTATTGACATCAGAGAATGGAGGATTATATAGATCTTAAATTTATAAAACGTGTGCATCCATACTAATGAAGTATAGACTTCTTATTCATTAATGTAAACATGTGTTCATCAAAATTTACTGCAAGAATCAGAATGTTTAGTTGATGAATGTGTGTTAGCAGCATACATGGGACAAGGCATATAATCTTACCTTTATGTGTCCATCCTTTTATTTTGTGTAGTAATTGTACAGCTGTTTTTCATTTATCCATTGAATACATAACCGAATCACATTAATGTTGGAAATTAACTTCCACTACCTTCTGAATCCTTCCTTTCTAGAAAGATGAAAAGTTTGTCTTTCCAATCTCTTTATCAAATAGACCTCAAAAATAGTATCTATGGGAACTAATTCTTGTAAGATACTATATAATTAACTCCCCTTGCCACTGCTAGGTGGTGACCCTTATAATGGAATTTATTTAATAGAAGCTTTTTGCTGCAGTGCTGTCAACATCCTATTGTTATTAATCTGAAATCTGTCAGATATCAGTATACTTTTTAACCATCCATCTGCAAAGTTGGTGTTGTATTATGATATTAATGTTACTTCAAATATTAACTGTTTTATTTCAGGTTTTTCACCAGTAGGTTTGCATTTTTTGTGCGGATTTTTTTTCTCAGACCTTGCATACATTATCATAGATACTTGTTTATTTAGTAGCCACTGTTGAGGTTTCTGCATGTGGTGTACATAACTTAAGTGTTTTACTTTGGATAGTTTGCATCTTTTAAGCAGCCCACTGGGAATAAGTTCAACTACAAGCCTGAGCAGGGTCAGACATAACTTGGGATGGACTGGGTTTTATCTTGACCTTGCTGCCCCATCTTATATGACCTGCTAAGGTGAACCATGCAATTGGTCCATCCATACACCTAGCTAGTCAGTGGTCCAAACGATGTAATCCATACCACTTTCCCTTCCAACACTTCAGGTGATGGGTCTGCTTTTCATGGTAGAACCTTTAGGCAAGCATCAAAAATATACCCTTAGATAGAACAGCGTCTCCATTCCACCTGGTTTGTTACATATTTTTAAGGTCTGCTGGAAAGAGGGCAGCTCACAAAGTGAGTGCAGAAAAATGTTTGACCAGCTTTTTCAGAATGATTCTACAGTAGAGAGAACAAAATTTTGCTTCGAAGTCACAGTAGAAGAAATCTACCATTTTATCATCAGGTGTTTTTCCAGCACTACCATTGGTGAGTCAGGTTTGCAATGTCAAGGCTTCAGTGGATGCCAAGGATGAACATCCCACCTTCAGCCTGCTCTCACATTCAGCTATAATCAGGGAGATTACTAATTGACTGATAAGATCCGAGATCCTGTTACACCATAAAGTCATTTTCTCTGAGTTCAAGCTGCCTGCATCCTTTTGTAGCCATTGGCATCATACTCACTTAGATGCCTTGCACATTGAGGTTCTGAGCTTGTACAGGGACATTGCAGCAGTAAACATGTCTTGCCTGCTTGTCTACTAGATTGACTATCATGTTTTCCTATGGACGATCTGCCTGTAGGTGTAAGGCTCCTTGACTTTTGTTAGGCTTGGATTAACCTTTTTCCTGAAAACTATTGGGTGATCCAAGTTGTTTTAGAGCGGTATTGTATCTTGTTACCCCCCCCCTTCATCTTCCACATCCATGACCAACATCCTGAGAGATCCTGAGAAGGCAAAGATTAAACTCTCCAGGTTTCTACTCCTGACATTGCTTGGTGCAAAAACTGAATGGAAAATTCTGAATGGTCAACAACATGAGCCAGTTCAAGATGTACATAGCTGTGTCAAGGTTCAGGATGGGGATGGCACAATAGGTACAGCTTTACATGATATATATATATATATGAATTACCATTTAACAGCACCTCAGAACACAAATGGCTATATGGTGCCAATTTAAAGTAAAGTCCACAAAATGCAAAAAGTGCACAAAATCTTTGCAAGACATACCCTTCTAAGCAAATGTAAATATGAAGTACAGCAAGACAAGATACAAAATGCAGCGATCTTAAAATTCTGCAAAAGGTGCACTAACATATAAAATCCTGAAAAATGATGGTCATGTTTATTATGTAAATCAGATTCCCACATAATTCAAAGATTTTCTTGGAAAGTATATCATTATAGTATCTTCATCTAGTTCAAAGTATTAATGCCTCACAGGGTGAATGTCAACTGCTTCAGTGGCCTAAGTGGTTAGAGCATCCACCTTGGATGCAGGAGGTTGCGGGTTCAAACCCCATCCGAGACATACCAAAGACTTATAAAAAATTTGGTACATGCAGCTGCCTCGCTTGGTGCTCAGCATTAAGAGGTTAATGTTAGGACTGGTCGGCCTGTTGTCAGGATAATGTTACTGGGTGGGACATCATGTCTACATCAGGATGCTCCAATGCTAGACATACCTATAAACTGTCACACAGCAGACATCATATCGATATGACTGAAATTTTTTTAAAGCTATGTTAAATATCCAAATCACACACCCACACCCAGGGTGGAAGTCAGAATACTCAACAAAAATGTGCTCCACTCCAGTCAGTCATGCTTGCCATGAATAAAAATTGTATTACAATCAGTCTACTTTAATACCCCTTAAATCTGGCTTCAAACATTCCTTTGCTTTTCATACTAGGGGATTAAGCATCAGTTTTGATCACTGCCTTTTGGAATCAATCTAAGCCCATAGATTTTCATGAAGACCATCAATTGTAATGTTTCCCTCTCCATATCCACCTAATCATCCATGACTGGCATATCTGGATGGCATCCTGTTGAAACAACTGGTAAGTATGATTCTAGTTAAGGATATGAACAGCCTTCTCTCACGTCTTTCTCAGCTGTGTTTTGGTGAACTAGGGGAAGTCAGATCTTTCCCCCATCCAGTATCATCCATTTCAGTATGGAGTTAATGACTCATCTCAGTTGTTTGGCCACCCCACCCTCCACATATGCACTAATTGTCAGGCTCCCTGAATCGATATCCAACATTGTAGTTTTTTGAGGAAGTTTTGCAACTTGTGGTGCTACTCTATGCAGCCACAGATATGCTCCACCTCAGCTGGTCCTTCGTATGCTTGCTTCAGATGGCTCTACTGGCCCAGTGGCATACCTTTTCCAGTCACTTAGTTCAGTGAATTTTCTTCTCAACTGAGATGGCATTTCCTGCATCAGACCCAGAACAAGGGATGATATGTGGCAGGAGTCGGTCTAGAAATGACAATCTGTATAAATGCCAACTCACTCAGTTGGGGGACCACCTTTGTGTCCTGGTCTTGAACTTTTTGTATCAGTGCTCCTGATGCCACATCACTGTTCAGACATAATCTATCCTGGGCTGGCTCAGTGTAATAACAATCTCATTAATGAGGAGAGATTAGACTCTGCTCACCAAATGGTCTCAATACACATCAATCTTTCATTGGTTTTGCACCCTTGTAGGTCAGCCATTGATGGATCCAGGGATTGTGCTGGGTTTCGCCAGTGTTGCTAATTGCGATTTCTTTTTCATTATCGGTGGCGAAACATAACCATCTGGCGATTTTTTTTGCGACAACATTTTTGGCTCTTAAAAATTGTATATACAGTCTCGGGTTTGGAATGGAGAAATTCAAAGTCACCGTGAAAGGAAGATGCAAACTTAAATATAAAATGCACTGGAATCTGTTGTTACATAAACAATTCCTTTGGTCATATTGACACACCACAATAATGTGCATTGTTATATCATAATCCGCTTGTGCTAATGTCTGGCCTTATTACTGTAATACAACCCCAATAGTCATACTACCTGACACCACCTCTGAAGGCAGAGATGGGAACGACTACAATTTATCAGACGATGGCAATACTTTTTCTTTTTAAATATACCAGAAAAAAATATATATACTAAGCAAATAAAAAAAATAAATATGGCTCAGTGTTCTACAATTATTTGATGTTGCTGCAGCAATAACAAATGGGCATTTGTTTGGTCCTTCAGAGAGGGTCTTTAGAGGCGCCTTCTATAACACATGCACCTTCACCAAAGCAGGCCGACAACCTTTGAACAAATGAAGTCAGGAACAAGCTTAAATAAAGCCATTGTTTCATTTTTCATAGTGATTGGAATATATTTATTATGCCCCGAAGGTTTCCTGTTTGCAACAGAAAAGTTCATAATTACAATTTTGTCACAGCAATATATTTATTGTTTCAGAATACTAATTTGGATTTTACACTGCCATTGGTAGCAATGGCAGCATAAAAACCAAATTATATCTCCAATATTTTGAAACAATAGATATCTGGCCATCAACTTAAAAGAAGGTGGAATATCTTGTAAGAATATTTGTCAAACTTTTACATTTGTTTATGTGTTATCATTTCCGTATGAATAGCCTCATTCTCTTGGTAATCTTGGCATGATGGAACTTGTCTCTAACTGACCAAAATGTAGGTCAGTTTGTTGACAATGGGATATACATCAAACGAGGACTACCATTTTGTTTTCTGATGGAATTTGACTGATAAATGAATTTTCTAGCATGTACATGTACATGTAGCATATAACCAACTATACGATAAATGAATTTTCTAGCATGTACATGTACATGTAGCATATAAACAACTATACAGCACATGCTACTAGGATGATGAATCTGAGTGAATTGTTTCATGAAATGTGTTTGTTGACAATGGGATATACATCAAACGAGGACTAACATTATATATATATATATATA
>JAECUM010010086.1:51506-110626 GCA_016617855.1 Megalonaias nervosa
TATATATACTAAGCAAATAAAAACAAAATTCTGCCTCAGTCAATGTTCTACAATTATTTGATATTGCCACAGCAATAACAAACAGGCATTTATTTGGTCCTTCAAAGAGGGCCTTTAGTGGCACCTTCAATAACACATGCACCTTCATCAAAGCAAGCTAGAGACCTTTGATCAAAGGAAGTCAGCAACAGACTTTAAAAAAAGCATTGTTTCATTTTTCATAATGACTGGAACATATTTATTGTGCTGTGAAAGTTTCCTATTTGCAACAAAAAGTTCATGCTTATGATCACAACCAATGGCGGTGTAAAACCCAAATTAAAGTTACAATATTTTGATACCTGGCTGTCAAGTTAAATGAAGTTGGGACATCTCACAAGAATGCTTGTTAAACTTATTCATTTGTTCACATGTTTTCATTTCCCTATGAACATTCTCATCCCCTTGGTAGCCTGGGCATCATGGTAGTTGTCTCTGGCTGACCAAAATCTGGGACAGTTTAAGTACATGTACATGTAGCATATAAACAACTATACAACCATGTGCTCCTTGGATAATGAATATCAGAGTGAATTGCTTTGTGAAATGTGTTTGTTGACAATGGGATATAGATTAAATGAGGACTACCATGTTTATATATATATATATATATATATATATATATATATATATATATATATATATATATATATATATATATATATACACACACATGTTAGATGTGTTTTCTGATGGGATTTGACTGATAAATGAATTTTCTAACATATGATCTAATACTTGAATTCATGGATTTTTCATATACATGTACATTATTTAATACATTGTGGAGTGTACTACAAAAATGTAAGTTGTCAATATACAAGTGTATTTCAGACTAGTTGTCTTCATCTAATCAAAATTTCCATTGGGTTTTCTTTTTCTCCCGCTCTGTGTGAATCCGAGTCACTGACATCAGGTCACCTCTTAAAAATTTCACTTCTATGTGAAATTTCAATCTATTTTCAGCCCCCCACCTTACTTATGATTGACCACTTATGTTGACTATATTACCTTTGCCCCAAGGATGTCAAGACAAAGGGAGAGTACTCTGTTATGAAAATGGCCACATTTTTTTAAAATTGGCGATAAAATATTGAGGTTGGCGACTTTTTGGTGACAACTTTTTTAAAGCCAGCGCCATCCCTGAGATCTCTTTGTGATCCAGTGGAACCACAAGTTGCTTACCTTTCTTATTCGCTGTTTCTGAATGCAGAGGACTGACCAGTGCATACTTTGGTCAGTTGGGACAGGATTTGGGGATTCACCTTCCTGCTGATTGTTCTGGTTTCAAGAGCATCATTTCTTTTCTTATCTCCCATTCTTTTGGTCACAAAAGGTGAAGTCCCCCTTAAGATAAAATTCTGGCAGAATCTCTCCTTAAATTGTACATGTGGAACACATTTGAAATTTCTCTTTTTATGCTGAGATATTTAACCTTTGAATAAAGGTGCTGATGGAATAAAAAAAATTAGCACAGAATCAGCCGGGGGCAGATTTCAAACCTCTCCAGTTTAAAACCTTGTGTAAATTTAAAAAAAATTAGGATTGGGTGTTGTCAATAGTTTTCCTTCTTCACTAACAAATACAAGTAGCAGTCTTTTGCATCTGCAGGAAGCAGTGTGATAGATTTTGTTGGTATTCATCCTCATTCTCATGCCCAGATTTGTTCTTGATGAGATTTTCTTTGCATGAGGAAATTGCTTTCTTTCTTCTGTTTTGAAGATAACATCATAATATATTCCAAGTTTAAGTGAGACATGAAATTGGTAAAAAGATGTTTTCAAAGCATTCATGCCATGTAAAACAAAGGGTCTGTTGGCTAAAGTGAATTAAATGTAGCCACCATTAAATGGCCTAAAACATGAAATAAAGCTCTGACAACCAACAGGTACTCTGTTTGAAAGTGTTTTATTTTCTTGGCATTGATGAGAATTGCATATAAATATATGATAACTATATCTCTATCTGCAATCTGCATACTGGAAATATAACCAGTATGTCAACATACATAAAAGGGCACCACCTACCTTCCAAAGGTGGAAAGACCATCAAGTTCATATGTGTATTGATGTGTATTGTATCGCAAGCTGTGTATTGTGAATTGTATCAATATGTGGCACAGGTGTATCGTTTCACCCCAAGTAAAGGGAATAATGTATATTTAATCTTAGAAGAGTTATTTCCTGTATTTTTGAGGTCTATGATACATTGACAGGTAAAATGAATTTTTCATATTTCTGTGAGGTTTGGATTTGAGTAAATATTCTTGGAAAAACATAATGTATGATAAAAATTTCCTTTCCTCACCCAAAACAAATAAGAAAGAAAGAATAAATGTAGATTAAATATTTGGTTCAAATATTGATAGAAAACTAGGTCAGGATAGGTTTGATTTTTCCCTGTCAACTATTGACAGGTTAATAAAATATTGGACATGTGCTTTATACTGAGAAACATAAATTTCATTTTATCTTCCTAACTTGGGATTTAATTAATGGATTTCAATTTTTTATACATATTTACTTTTGTTGTGAGTAATTGTGGTTATATTTGTAACACTGAGAAACCTTACAAGGTTGTCCAGCTCCTATACATTTTTGACTCCCTTTTTTCACTGATGTGTCCCTTTTTTGACTGATGTGTCCCAGTTTTGACTGATGTATCCCTATTTTGACTTATGTGTCCCTTTTTTATACTGATATATCCAATTATAGGTTTATTTACTTTACACTTTGCACAGGATGTTTTGCCATGCCCATTTATTCACCAGCATCATGTCCTTTTCTACCCACCTTAAACAAATTGAAAGTAATTAAGAGAAGCCCTAACATATGAGTTTTTATCCTACCTGGCATGCTCTTAATGTAACTGCTTTCTGGATAAAGTAAGTGCAAAAAGTATGGGCAAACTAATTGATCTCCCAATTTGGCTAGGATGACACTGAGTAATTTATAGTAGTAGCTAAGTAGTCATCCAAATTGTTGAGTAACCACAGTATATGTGTGGGAAGTCTTTTTTTTGCAGTGGACAAAGAAGGAAAAAGCAGTAGCCAGAATAGATTATTTCAAAATATTCAATTGCCATCTAGGCAAGTTAGTAACCTATGGATATTTTTCCTTCCACAAATGAAAACATAGAATTTATTTTATGCCACACTTGAAAAGCTTGCATGGAAATGGAGAAAAGTGTTGAATGTCTTTTGTAGGAAGTTTTGTTCACAGCCAGTGAAAAATAATAATGATGCAGAAAACCTGAAAAAGGATTCTAGGTGACTCTGCTTGTTTCTTTTTTGTTCCATTAATGAAGACAAACTTTATCACTGACATTTTTACTTAAAAATTCTGTATCCACTATAACTTAACCTATCTCAGTATGAGAAAAAATATTATATACAAAATTAGTAAAGGTCAGGTTTATAAATGTTTATGCATGTAGTTCGATTTTTAAACTTTTATTTCAGATTATTTTCAGGGAAAGTAATTAATGTAGATGTGCACAGGTATTGTGGAAGATTTAGATCACAGAATCATATTATGAGCTTCTTTGCACCATTCATTGATGCATATATTTAGTGGTCAGTAAACTCATCAGAGTACTACTTTCCTGCCAATAACTTGATGTGCATTTTTAAGATTTTCCCTTCAAACAGGTATCAGTTTGCAGAGGTGCGATACCTGCGGCCTGAGGAGACCCACAAGGGGAAGCAGCTTCCATCGCGAGTCGAACGATGTGTCATTTTCTTGCCAGATGTTTGGAGTTGCCAAGTGCCTCGCACAGAGTGGGCAGCCCTGCAGTCCACCTACAAAAAACAACTCCAGAAAAAACTGCACCAGATTTCCAACGACGGACGTGAAGAGTCTCAGGCACAGCATATCACTATTTTGTATTTTTGTATCATAATAATAATAATGCATTTTTCCTTTTTCAAGTTAGGAGGATTTCATCTAGTCATTTGACCACTTTGATCCCAGTCAGGATTGCCTTATATGGTCTGTTGTTAATTGATGGCGATCACTCATTACCATACATGGAAGAAAAAAGAGTCAGTTCCTGGAAACTACCACAAAACCATTATCAGATATCACTGAAAGACACAATGCCAGTTACTAAGTCTCCTGATAAATTGTTTTTGCTCTTGTTTATATTAGCATTCATTTATGGAACTATATATCATATTGACAAACCATCAGGACTAGTAATGCCAACTTTTCTCATTCTGTTTCTATTAATTTAAAAAAAGGAAGAAAACAAACCAGAGAAAAAGGAGTAAAATTTATTCTTTAAAACTCAATATTTGGTTTGCTTTTCCAAACTAATGACTTAGTTATGGCATTGAGTTTTTAACTTTTAACCTTTCTGTTTTATCACTATAGGAAAAATAAGAATTGGCGACTGTGGCACTGAGCTTGACTTTGAGCCTGGAATCAAACAGAGCACCTATATATCTTTGCTTTATGTCTTCTTTTGTATTGTTCAGGTCTGTAGTTAATCAGGTACAGGAACAATTCCAGAACTGGCTTGCTGTATATTCTAACAGAAGACATAAAGATGATGTCAGGAAGCATAATTAGATGTCACATTGAAGTTCACAATATTGCTGATTTAAAGAGAAGAAAACAAAGTCTTGTATTGAAATTCCTATTTACACAAAACATATAGAGAAGTATATAGTAATGCAGCATATACCTCCGTTTTCTCATTCATTCACTTCTCCTCATCCAAGTGAGCCTTAAAAATTAATGAACTGTTTTGTTCTGATTGAGTGTTTTAAAGTCTCAACCTTCAGTGGCATGAGTTGCACAATAAATTGGCATACATGAATTGGTAGCATTCGTTTATTATAACAGAAAGACAAAATTATGTACAGGAAACACTCTAGGAATCACCAGCACTGTCCTTGGTAGAGACTGCAAATCAATATAAAATCAAGGAAATGGGCTTGTTAATGATATCCTTCATAATCAGGTGTCCTTTATATGGGTGGTATGTAATAGGGCAGGTTTCATTATGATAGCTGGAGGTAATATTTGTTTTTTTTCTTTCAAATGAAGTTTATCCAGGGACCATGAATATATTTTGGGTAAGATTCTTGCTGCTGCTGGGCTGCAGAATGACATTAAAATGCAAATATCTTTATACTGGTTGTATTAAATAGGTGTTTGGCACTCAGTTGGAAGTGAACGAAAAGAGATAATATCAGGGGATAGTTTGTCTACTCTTACAGAATAATTGCTTTGCTGTATAAATTGTTTTGTGTTCTTAAGTTAATAGTTCAAAGTTGTCAGGATTTGAGTGTAACAGTATAGGGTTGCACCAGTAACTGTCTTGCAACCAATAACTTTCTGGTGTCATCATCATATTAACTTTAAGTAAAAGGTTGTAAAACCTGATTCTCTCATTACAGGAAGAAGAAGAGGGTGTGGAAGATGAAGTTAAAAATGAACCTACTCATTTTTCTGAGCTGGACCCCAGAATAATGAAGGTGAATTTCTCCAGGCATGCTTTTTTACGAAAATCTGTAAAAATGCATAGGGATGGATACTATTATTGATCCTGCAATGTCAAACCATTTCTGGATTGAGTTAAAAGCTGGTTTGAATACATGTGATATCGGAGGAGTGGTGGAAAGGTAGTGATTTAACAGTTGAAGGTTGGGTTGGCCAAATTAAATCCAGTTAAAATATAAATATTACCTATGTAGATCCACAACTGCCTCAATATAACTGACCCAAATTAAAATCCCTTTTTTTAAAACAAAATTACCAAATTTTATAGGCTTAAAAATATGTAGCATATGGTATTACATGTAAATATACATTGATCTAAACTTTTTATATATTAAGTGAACAAATTTTGCATTTCTGCCTGTCCATCTGTGTATATCAGTGTGTTCAACTTATAAATATTGGAGATAATGTGATAAAATTTTATCATTTATTCCACTAAGTCCTGTCTTGATTGAACTTGTAGTATCCGCAAATAAATGAGGTTGAGGATAAGAATTGACACTAATGTTTGTTCACTTTTTCTCACCGTATAAACCTGGAAGGTAAATTCATGGACACAAGAAGAGCTGTCAGACCTCCTGCTTCAGGACCCTCAGTTTCAGCTTTTTGGAGGTACAGGTTTTAAAAGCTGATCTGCAGTTTTCTATGTACTGGGTTCAAAGTTTTCATAAAATATGGCTTGGACTTTCATTTTCAAAATTCAGCTGACAGCTCTGAACAAGTGCACTTCATAACTTGAAAATTTTCTATGAAAGTCTAGTTTTTAGTGGAGTGGGAAATCCAAACAAAACAGCTTTTATTTTCAGATGTACAAGTAGTCAATAAATATGTGTCGCATAATGCAAGTATATCATACTGGTTGAATCTTTTGTATGGGCAAGTTTAGTTGAGAGTTACTTTTGACATGTAGAGTGGAGTTCTTTGTATGAATATGTCATTGTTTATTTTGGCAGTGCTTTAAAAACTTGTCTTAATTCATGACTTTTTGGAAGACCATTATTCACATTGAATTTTGAGCATTGTATTGGCCATGACCCAATGTGGTTTGGAGTTTGTAGAATAGGTATGATGCATCTTCGCTGCATGTCACGAGTGGCAGCTGAGTGGAGGCAACCTGTTCGCCATGGGTCGCATCTTATGTTATCAGAGGAGACGATCATGGTAGTTGAGTAGAGGGAAGGCAGATGGTTGCCACTACAGTGCAACACACTGCTTTGGCCTCAACTTTAGTTAGGTGATAGGAAGGACCCAGTCTAATCAGTCAGCTAGTCACACTAAGCTTCAGGGGCTTTGTTAAAGTTATACACTTAAACTGTTTTGCATAAAGTTTAAAAGTGACTTTTGTGATTAATCAACATGGTTGTGTTCACTAGTCCTTACAAAGGGTATAGCCTCATAGAGTGTTGGCAAGAATCAATTCATTAAAGTTTCCACTTGAGTATATCACTGTATCCTTGACATGTGAAATGTAATAAATGAGCACTAATCTTTGGTGCCTTGTTGGACTCGCTGTTGGGTGGGGAGCACAGGTTATGAAATAATAATCTAACGTAGGAAAACCACACAACTCGGATGAGGAAACTTGCATGGTCAGGAAATTGGCCAAGATTTATAATCTTAACGCCAATGATGAGAAGCAAAACTAACCAAGTGACTATGGTTTGTGATAGCCCAAGGCTTGGCTGGGGAGCCAAGAAGTGTAAACGGTGTGGTTTAGGCGAACTACTTGTAGAGCGTAGCTGTAAAGCCTACTGTTCACTCCTATTAAGGTATTTCCACACAAATCTCGCAGCTCATCAAAAAATGTTGTTTGGTCGAGTTTTGGATGGCTGCATCAAAGCAGAGATGGTAAAAAATCTCAGTTCTCAGAATGTCGCAGAAGTGAAACAAATCAGCATCTGTAACAGCAAATTGATTCCCACAAACATTTACCTACTGTTGTTCAGGTATGACACGTTACCCACATCGATCAAAGCCAGGTTCTTAAATATCCCTGTTGAAGTTTTGATTAATAATCCTTTGCTGTTTTTTAAGAGCCAGATATATGGCCAACACTGAGATGGTTGCCAAAGGAAACAAGTTGTCGCAGATGCTAGGAGTAGGGTAATGATGGAAAATCCCGCTAAGAGAAATCTCTTGTGTGAATTGCTAGGCAGAGCACTTCTCATACTCCAGAGACTGTCCTAAATTCAAACATGAGGAGATCCTACATGTGCAACAGGAGAAAGGCATCAGCTTTCCTGAGGCCAGGAAATTTGTTGAAGCCACAGTGCCACTTAACACAGTTGGCAAATCTCATGCCTGCAAAAACTAAAGTGGAGAAGACACCTTCCACAAATGCTCTCCGTGTGCAGACATTACATGGCCACACCAGATTCACACTGTTGATGACACCAAAACCCGTGCTAGCCAAACCGACACCATAATACAGTGGAATTGCAGACAGTTTAAGGCAAATATATTCTTTCATTCCACTACTTTCATGAATATGTCTGACACCATAATACAATGGAATATCTGAGGTTTAAAGGCAAATATAGATGAAAATAGTCTTCTACTTAATGAACATGATCCAATAGTTGTTTGTCTTCAAGAAACCATTTAAAAAGAAAACAATTGAGTTGATCTTAAAAGCTTAACCATATGCTGCACCGTTTCAAGAAATACTGATAAGGCCACTGGAGGAATATCAATCATCATAAATAATAAAACTCCTATTAGTCAAAGTAATGTTATACTACTTTGCAGGCTGTAGCTGTTCATAATAGATAAAACTGTTTCACTTTTATCATTATATCTCCCTCCAAGCATTCTAACCAATCATTCTGAACTTGACATATTTTGTAACACTTACCAGTGTCTTTTGTTTGCTTAGTTAGTATAACATCCAACATTTGGGGGGATGTAAGGATATCAATGAGGGAGGGAAAAACATAGAAGACTTGTTTCCAAATATAATCTTTACCTTTTTAATGAAATGTTGTATTCTTGCCTGCATCTTACCACTGGATCCTGCTCGTCTGTTGATTTGACTATCTTCAGTACATCTCTGTTACTTGACTTCTCTTGGGAAGTTGTTGATGAACTCTGTGGTAGTGACCACTTTCCAGTATATTGTAGAAACAATATTCCCAGACCTCAAGGGCTCAGGTAGAGATGGAAACTGAACAAGGCAGATTTGAAACATTTAAATACCTCTGCGAGTTAAATGTGATAGCTGATTGTTATAACAATGAAGTGCTGATTGTTATAACAATGAAGTATATCCAATACTCAATTTACAAAGATTATCCAGAATGTTGCTGGGAATACAATACTCCAATTTACAAAGATACTCCAGGATGCTGCTGGGAATACAATACTCCAATTTACAAAGATACTCCAGGATGCTGCTGGGAATACAATACCCCAATTTACAAAGATACTCCAGGATGCTGCTGGGAATACAATATTCCAATTTACAAGGATAATCCAGGATGCTGCTGGGAATACAATACTCCAATTTACAAGGATACTCCAGGATACTGCTGGGAATACAATACTCCAATTTACAAAGATACTCCAGGATGCTGCTGGGAATACAATACTCCAGTTTACAAAGATACTCCAAGATGTTGCTGGGAATACATTACTCCAGTCTACAAAGATACTGCAGGAATACAATACTGGGGAATACAATACTTGAGGATGTCGCTGGAAATACAATATTCCAATTTACAAAGAAACTCCAGGATGTTGCTGGGAATACAATACTAAAAACTTGGCCAACTCCTAAACATGTTGACAAAATATGGTTTCATAATGCATGCAAAGATGCTCTCAGGAAATAGATCTTTCATCATTTCAATGCCAATCCAGCAACTGAAAATCTGAATAAATACCATACGTACTGTGCTAAAGCTTATTGTACCTTTAGAAAGAGCAAGAGGAAAATATGGAGATCTTTTGTCTCTAGGTTGAACTCTCACTCCTGTATTAAATTGGTATGGAATATGGTACAGAATATCATTGGCAAAAATAAAAGCAGCTGTATCAGTCATTTAAAGAAATCTGATGAAATTTTCACAACCCTACCAAAAGAATCTCAAATACATTGGCCAAAACATTCTTGAAGAACTCCATCCACGAGAATTATTCTGAAACCTTCTGACATGTCAAAAAACTTGGAAAAAAAGATTTCTCTAAATTTGAGATCTGTTAATGCAGAAGATTACAATAAACCTCTGACTCTTACTCAGCTCAAACCCATAACACTTCATCAGAAACAGATGTTATCAATTATTAACTTTTGAAACACTTACCTAGTAGAGCTCTAAATGCACTGTTATACATTTTGGCAACTTGGCAAGGAACGATGATGATCGTAACCTGGAAAGGACCAAACCAACCTTTCCTGTTATTGTTCTATATCATTTACAGGCTGTATTTGCAAAAACCATGGAACAAATGAGAAATGATAGACTGCTCTGGTATCTTTAATCCAGCAAACTAATATTAGACATTCAGTTTGGGTTCAGAAACACAAGAGTTCATCTTGTCAGACTTAGAGCATTTACTGGAGAAACTTTTATTAAAAAAAGAACATATTGTTGATGTCATTTTTAACTTGCAGAAAGCTTATGACACCACATGAAACCAGAGTATAATGATTAACTGATTCAACCTATGTTCAAGCGGTCATCCACCTAACAATATCTCTAATTTATGAAAGATAGAAATTACAGAATTCAGAGAGGCAGCACCCTTCAGAAACATATGCTCATGAGTTGGGTGTACCTCAGGGCAGCATATTCTCAATCACCGTATTCAGCATCAGAATTAATAGCATAGTGAAGTTTCTTAATCCTGGAACTCACCTCTTGTTGTATATTGAGCACTGTTTGATCCACTTATACAAGTCATTAGTAATATCAGACATTACAATTGATTGATTGTGTACAGATCAGTTTGTAAATCTTACACATAGATGCTTCATCCGATACACAATCAGGGATTTGGATTTTGTCTGGGTGCATATAGAACTTCCCTTTTCAACAGCTGGCATGTTGAAACAAAATCACTTTATCTCAGATGAACAAAATTGACTCTTAAGTATACTACCAAACTGTCCTCTAATCCATCTAACCCCACATATTATTTGGTGTTCAGGCCAAACACCATACTTTGTACATTCAGAAAGCAAACTTCTTTCCACCTATTGGCAAACAGCTTCATCCTCACTTTTAGAAACAGTGTTGGAAATATTGCAGAATTCTGTATTCCCAGATCACCACTGTGGTTATCAAAATCTCCCAAAATAATATTTGACCTTTGCAAATTTAAAAAGTCTAAAGTGAATCGTGACCTTTTTCAGAGTAAATTCAATGAAATCCTGTAGTAGCCATATGTCCATGTATACAGTTTGAAATGTGGAGACAAAGTTAGAATTGCCTTTGGATCATATGATGGCACCATCTTGAATCAAATTATGAGATAAGCTTCAAATTTTACTGCAGAAATTGCAGCTGTATTCAAAGCTTTTAATTACATTGAAACCTCTCAAGAGACAAATTATTTCATTTTTCAGATTCCCTTTCCACATTGAAAGCCTTGTAGAAGTTTTAATTCATCAACCCTGTTAATATCCCAGATATAGAGACATGTTCTTATTCCATCGAGGGAGAGTATTTGTCTGTTGGCTGCCTGGTCACCTACCTTATAGAGAGTAATGAAAGGGCAGATAAAGCAGCCAAAGCTGCTCTAAAGCCACCCATTTCTGAATGGAAGATTCATTATACTGACTAAAAATATTATAAATCATTATGTTCATTATTCTTGGCAAAACCTGTGGAATGAAAACTCAACAAACTTGAGAACACCAGCCAACTATTGGAGGGTGGCATCCCTCACATAGAACAAATCAGAGATGAGATTATATGGTTCTAATTGCATATCGGACAGGCATTCCAGATTCACACATACCCAAAATGGGTGAACCTTAATGAGAATGTATACCCAGTTAGTTCTACTGACAGTGGAGCACATTCTTTTTTAATGTTCAAATTTATCCATTGAGACAAAAGTATTTTGACATGAACTGATTGCAGAAGTTGTATCAGGATGTACCACCTGAGAAAATCTTGGGGCCTTTCAGAGAATGCAGTTTATAGAACAAATTTTAATCATGTTTTAAGGATTTTACATATGTTTCCTTCATCTGTTATTCTTAATACAGTTTAAAGAATTTTAACATCTTTATATTTTGTATTTTATCTTGTATTTAATTTTAAATTTTTAGGGAAGGGTTTAACTTGATACATTTTTGTGCAATTCATTTTACACATGATAGCCACTTTTGTGCTGAGGTGTCATACAACACTATTACATATATACATATGCATGCATGTGAACGTACATACCTTTATACAGATAATATAGAAATTGTGTCAGATTTTGACTAGGCATTGATAGAGTTAAGCTTGGAACCCTGTTTGTTTCTTTTCAGATACTGGATTTGAGAAGAGAGTTGGAATCTAGAAACTTGAGTTCCAAAGGGCTGAAATCCCAGCTTATAGCCCGTTTAACAAAGAGTCTGAAGTCGGAGCAGGAAAAGGAAGCTGAGGAGGAGAATATGGAAGCTGTTAGTACTTTGAGCCTCTCAGTAATTGTTGTCTAGTATAACTTTGAACAATATAATCTGTTCCACTCAGGATGTGTTATTCTTCTAATTCCTTTTGGTGGGGAATACCCATGTATGGTCAGGTTCAAATAATTGCTATAGAGATGTAAATTTGGTGGTAAAACGCAATCCGGAGAAAAGAGTACTTTACATAAATGTATCATAATAAACTAATACTGTTCTTTGTATTTTATGTGATCTGTTTTCAGAGCATGGCTTTGATGTAAAGTAGGATTTCATATCAATTATGAAAGAAAAGCTCCTTAGATTTATTTTCTGCAGAGATGGTGAACATGGTTGATGACCATAACAGTGTACTACAAGAGGCAACATATTTTCTTTTGTTGACAGAATGTTGGTGACAGAATATGGTAGCATACTTGAGCCACCATCTTTATTCAGCTTCATTATACATTAACAGAGATACTGCCAGGTAGTGCAGTTGCATGAATCTTAAAAAAATTTGTAGCAATTCACACACTTGGAGACCAGTGATGTGTGAAAACTCCCACAAGTTAGCTTAAAGTCATGCAAATGTCCTTTGTGCAGTATACAATTTTTATTCGTCCATTCACCTTTAAAGTACTTGTCATGAGATAAGTCTTGCTGGTGGAGGTGGTCATGCTGGTAGAGGTGACATATCTTCTTCATAGTTGTTTACACATCTGGGTTCTTCAGCATGAGATGAATGGAGGTTAAACTAAATTTGATTGGCACATTGGGGAACAAGCATTCTGTTGTAATTTGAACCTTGCATCATTGAAGTTTGATATATGCATTTATAACCCAAAATGGCTGATTCCCAGCTTGGTTCATCTTTAGGTGATGATTTCATTAAGTTATGAAGTATTGGAGCTGAGAAGGTGTTAATGGAGATGCCAGTGAGTGATTTTGAACCTGAAAATGGTGTTAAATACAAGTCTGATGCACATGCTAGATGGACAAAAACAGATGACATGCCAGTCAACACCCTTTTCATCAGTGTTTGGAAATTAAATGTAAAAAAGGTAGAATAACAAGCCAGATTAAAATACAGACAGTTTAAAGTAGAACGCAATTTTAATTTCTTTTTCAAAAATTTAGCCCTGCAGTTTCTTGTGCTGCAAAACCAAACCCTGTTTGGGTTACGATAAATTTAATAAGAAATCTAAAAATGAAATTTGGAGGTAAAGATATTTTTTTGATCAAAATATTTGTCTGAACAATCAGACTATAGCATTAATGGACTTAAACCCAAATACAGCATTATGGAACAGATAGTAAATCTGGCATAGTAGTCAGTACAGCACTGTTTCAAGAAAGTGAAACATTGGCAGAGCTTATGTTCGTGAAAAATTTTATTTTGGAGCAGAAGTATCCATAAGACAATACCTATGAGCAGTGGAAAATTGTACATAACAGCCATAAAGAACAGTTTTCAAACTTGTTCCAGCTGGCTAAGCTAGCTGTGTATATGCTCCTTCAGACAGACTGAAAGGGGGTTCTCATCACAGAACAATCTTCATACACAGATAAGGAACAGATTAAGCTGAGAAAAATCAACAGATTAATGTGTATACAACAAGAGGCAACATCTTAAGATTTTGATTTCAGTAGGGCTCTAACAGTGGAACAGGAAGAAAGAGATATGGATATTGAAGTTTTGGGTAAATATTGAACTATAACCACTTCCTCCTCTCCCTTCTTTTTGTTCAACTCCCCACTTATATTTGTGGCAAGGGGGGTCTCCCCTTTTAGATAAAATCATGGCAGTATCTCTGCATTAATGGGCTCTCCATCAGCACATAGACCGTAAAATTACAATCAAGTCATGGTTGTGATTAACTCCTCTTCAGAAATGATGGACTAAATTATAGATGACCCAGATGTTTAATGCAGCAGTATGGAGATCATATAGTCCATGAACTCTGATGCGCTTCATCAGTTTAATTACTGTGGAGATTCCAGGCAAGTTTATTATGACATCATTTTCCAATTCCCAGTAGTTGGTATTGAACCTTTGAAAGTACAATTCATGTTTTTTTTCTCCAGGAGGAGGCAGTTGCTGAGAAGGGGTCTCAGGAAGCTGAGGAGGTGGATGAGGAGAAGAAGAGAGAGGTATTTTTGTTTTAGTTAAATGTGTATGTCAGATTGGAAAAGACAGGATAAGGAGAAATTGTTTTAACTCATCAGGTGTTGGAAATTTTTGAAGAGTGGAATTTAGATGACTGGCCTTGAAAATCTAGTTAAATGTCCATATTGCAGATTTTACTGGTTCCAGACTTTATGATTTTGAAGATGGTATCGGCAAGTTAATAACATGCTTACGTGCTTATGCTTTGTTTTCTTTTCTTGTGTTATTTTAATAGAAGTACTAACTAAATGCATTTCTGCATAACTTCAAAGCATAGTCTAGAGGGCATCTAAAATGTGATGATATTTTCACTTTTTCCGTTAGTAACAGGAGTGATAGCATCTAAAATGTGACACTTGTAGCTTTTCCCATTAGCAACGAGAGTGATGTTGGCAAGTTAGTAATATACTGAATTACTAATTTATGCTTTGTTTTCTCTTCTTGTGTCATTTCTGTGGGATTGTCATCCAAGTGCATAAATTGCAAATAGTTCAAGCAAAGAATACAACCATGACTCCAGTATTGTATGTACTTAGTGTCCATTATCGATGCCATGCAGCATATGTAATACGTGGTGGGAGGAAGTTTGGACTATAGTAGTCCAGAAGTCAGCTAAAGGGAAGGAAAGAAGGAATAAGCTGAGGAAAGATAATGTTGACATCCTCAGTATACATCTCAAGTCATCTTCCATTGTGAGTCTTGTAGGGGATGCCGTGGTCCCCCTCAGCAAAAGTTTATCGTTTGCAGCTGTCAGCCACAGTAACATTAGTGGCAGGGGAGAAAGATCTTACGGAAAGGGTACTACTGTCCACCTTCAAACAGATGCGTCACCTGGTCCAGGAGAAAATGATGCAATTCATCAGGCCAAATATTACTACTATTTCCCTTGCTTACTTCGCACCTTTTTCTGACTCATTGTGGGAGTGTCCCCCAACTTTGATGCAGCCCAGAGGGTGTAAGTCCCCCTGCATGTCTGAGCATGGCCTTTGGATCTGTAAGTTAGGAGGCATCAGGTTTGTACCAGATCCATTGGATCAAATCATATTACAACCACACCATTGACTGCCATCCAGCCATCACCAACTGTACAGGCATCCCAGTATGGGGACCTTTTCATTGAAAAAGTTCAGCCAACAGGGATTTATGGGAATCTTAGTGACAGATCTGTCTGGTAGTATCATCGGTGACATAGCCTTACTATGACAGAGATTTCAGTGAGAAATCTGTCTGTCCAGCCAGGCCCTTGGAGGGGCTGGTACTGATGGTAGCCAGACTTCTATACTGCCAGCATCCTGTCCAACCATAAATCAGATAAACCAGCCGGCAGTTCTGGCAGTGCCAGACTTGGTATGTTTACTTCTTATCCACAGGAGAGAGCTAGTGACATTTTCAAAGATCATGGAATTAGTCATTGATGCAACCTCATAAGACACAGATTGTGACTTGACAGGCAGTCTAAAGAAGCTTCCTCAAATCAGCCATACTCAGATCCAAACATGGAATGGACTAAATTTAGCTTTAAAGCCACAGTTGAGGAAATTTATAACTTCAGAATGCCCTCCACCGCCCAAGCATCAATTGATTTTAATGAGGAGGAAGAGATGCCATCCTTCCAGCTCCTTCCCCAGTCATCTAAAATTAAGGAGGTCATTGACTGGCTTTTGGGTAAAATTGGAGACCCAGGAAATTTTAATGCTTCCTTCAACAGAAAACCAAGTTCCAGTGACATTCTCATCTCACTGGTATAAAACTCACTGAGATGCCTTCAGCACTGATCTTCAGGCCCTTGACAAGAATATAGCAGCCAGTCATATGTCCATTCCATTGTTTTATTAAGTGGACCAAAATGTATTCCATGCCATATCAAAGCTAGGTCAGAATGTCATCACTACATCTTTGATATTAGATTTGGCCTCATTGGCAATTTTCCAAGTCCTAGCACAATGGTACCCATTTCCAGTCCCCTTGATCAAACAGTCATGATCACACCCCGAGATATGAACATTCCTGCATCAATGATGCAGCGCAGGTTGGCTGACCATGGGGATCCCTCTGGAGAAGCCCCAAGCAGAAATAGCAGTATGTACTGACGCCAGTATGTATGGTTGGAGTGCCCACCTGTTGCCGGACTTCACTACTGTCAGTGGCATTTGGGAGCAGCCTCTACACATCAACCTTTTAGAGTCCTGATACTGAAAGTAATCCAGGAGTTATTGTGTCAGAAATGCAAGATGATTCTGATTGCCCCTCTCAGATGGGACAAGTCCTGGGTCACCAATCTGCTTGATCTAGAGATAGATCTGCCCATCAAGATTCTAGTGACCTGAATCTTCTCAAGCAACCATGGTCAATAGTGTTCCATCCCTGCCTAGACTGTCTTTATCTGGACATCCTTGCAAAACAAGCAAGTTAAATCTTTGATTGTGAAGAGAATCTCAAGGGCAGGAAGGCCCTCCACTCTGAAGGCTTATGAGGGAAAGTAGCGTGTTTTCATGGACTGGTGCAATATCAATAACATTGTCCCACCAAGTGCCTCAGTCCCTCAACTGGATGACTTTTTTCTCTGTCTCATCAGAGAGAAACAGTTGGGTCCAATTACTATCAAAGGATGACGCTCCATGGTAGACATGATATTGGGCATGATAAAGATTTATTGGATCTTTTAGCCAGCTTTGATCTCAGTCAACCAAAAACCCTCACTATGTTTCCAAAATGGAACCTGTCCTGAGTTTTACCTTGGCTCAATTAGGATAAATTCCAGCTTTTTGCCCACACTTTGCTAAAGTTACTATCATATAAAACATGTTTCCAGATAGCTTTAGCTTCAGCATGCAGGGTAAGTGAACTACATGCCCTTTCCGTGGGTCGGTGGTTCTTTCCGCGGATTTCCCGGTTTCTTCCTCCACCATTAATACTGGCCGCCATGTATAGCCTATCGTGTGCTGAAAAATGGCGTTAAGCCCCACAACAACAACAACAACAACAACAACAACAACATGCCCTTTCCATTGACTTGAACTTTCTTCAGTTCATATTGGATGGTTAAGTTGTCCTCTTGACACAACCAGGCTTTGTAGCCAAAAATAGGGTACCATCTGTTGGTAATCAAAGAGTCATCTTTCGTTTGCTCCCTTCCATAGACAGGTTGAGAGCAGTAGCCATGCAAGATCCTGTCCGCACACTCGGTCACTACATAAAACACACAAAGACAAGTCATAGCACATGCAAATGCCTTTTTCTTCTGGTGAAAGCTGGGAAACAGTGATTTTCACCCCTCAAACCCTAGCTTCATGGTTGAAATGGGTTATAGGCTTAGCATACTTGGAGGTCCCATAAGATCAGAATCATCTCATGAAGATTACTGCTCATAAGATTAGAGCAGTCTCTACAAGCCTCATATTCAAACACAATGTTTTGATCAGAGATATAATAGAAGCTGTAGGCTGGCATGCATAGTCAACCTTCTCGAGTTTTTATCTAAGAGATTTAGCTTCACAGAAGCAAGCCTTGAATCTGGTAGATCCGGTGGTGGTAGCCAGGATTACTACCAGACACAATTGAAACAGTCAACACAGCCTATCAGCTTCACTGGATTTGCCAGTGAAATTTTGTAGGTAAGAAGATTTCAATTATCTTCTTAACCATATGTATGGGTCACATGTCAAGTGACCCTAGGCTGTGTTGTTTATGTAATTAGGAGAATGGGTTATTGTTTGCATGGGGAATCCAGCCATCATTCCCTAGAGGATAACTGAAGTAGAGGTTGAATGCTCAGCATTCCTTTCCTATTTACTTCTCTCCTAACATAATATAATTGGTGAATGTATTTGAAGGTGTGGATGTGATCTCGCAAGGACCTTTTAAACAAGATATCTAAAATAAATCTGAAACCAAAGCAGTCCTAATTTGATATTGGGTCCTCATTATATTGGGTTGTGGTGATTGTAACATAGATCTCAAAGTCACAGGTTAATTCTTTGTGTTTAGTGAAGGAATCAACTCACAAGCCAGTAAAAGGTCTCGGCTGAAATCTAAGATATCACCAGTATGGTTCGAACAGATATGATGTGCAGATGCCTTTAGGGGAGGTGGGGATGTGATTGGAGTGGTGCTGGTTGCGGTGGGGATCTTGAGCAAATATTCAAGTTACTGGGTGGTGGTATTCAGTATGCTGTGGGGGTTTATGCATTGTGGTTGGTTGAGTGTGGACTATGTGGTGTGCAGTTATACTAATTACATTCAAACTTGCCACCCTCATATAAAGAACACCTACTCCAACAGGACATTTCTTGGTCCTTTCTCTTTGCCAAGATCTTAAACCTGTATATAAAATAGACCTGACCATTAAAGGTAAATTGATGTGGTCCCTTGTATGTCCTTTTTCTAAACAAATTTCACTGTAACTAGTATTGCTTCACTTGACACTGTTATTTACATAAAAAGATGACATCATTTGCCATCACAAATGGTTTCCAAGATAACTTAAACCAATTAACATCCACTCCTTTGCACAAAATGTCAACTGGTGATCTTGAAATTTTGTTTAAGGTCATCAAATCCAAGATTAGGTCATGTTTATTCAAATGATATTTGAAATAACTTTGTCACATAATGACTTCCCAATCTAAGCAAAAAATGTTGCCCTTTGACCTTAACAGTTATAGGATTCCTGTATCACACTCAAACAAAATTTAGTTTCTTGCTGGATTTTTGCTTTCCTTATCCCAGAATGATGTTAATCATCATGATGGTGGTGGTAGGAAAAGACATATTTATACTTTCAGAAAAGGTTTCCCTTCTTCTCCTTCTTTGTTTTTGTCTGTCAAATATACCCACCTACATATGTTTTGAAAGTCAGCCAAAGTCTCTGTTTAGTCATGGCCCATTTCTTCAGGTTAGAATGTTTTAAATTTTATTGGTACTACCATCCAGCATACTGATAATGCAGGTTTAATTTATTTTATATCTTTATATATGTTTACTCTTTATTATCATTGATGACATACTCATTCCTTTCTGTCTATACTCACTTATAAGTCGAGTCCATCTGCAAACTGCAGACCCAGATCTTCCGTTGCATAATGCACCAGCAGAACTGAGTTTGTGCAGTTTGTTAGGTGTAATCAGTAGGACAAACAACATATACCCAGGAATGCAGGCTCATTATGCCAAGGAAGATCAGGATCTTTGTTATTTGTAGTTTGACTCGACTTATAAGTGAGTATATACAGTACATTTCCTTTAACCGTGTAATCAGTCTTATTTAAGTCTCATGTTCTTGCAAAGTCTCAAACAGAAGTAGCTTTGAATTTTAGCATCTGTACTGTATCAAAGTGCTGTTGTAACTAAACTTGAAAGTTTTGTGCATTACAACTTCCTCATGACAGTATTTGTCATAATTATGTTGTACATTTGTGATAATTATGCCATACATTTGTGATATTTATGCTGTCCATTTGTGATAATTATGCTGTACATTTGTGATAATTATGCTGTAAATTTGTAATAATTATGTTGTACAACATGCTGTACATTTGTGACAATTATGCTGTACATTTGTGATAATTATGCTGTACATTTGTGATGATTATGCCATACATTTGTGATAATTATGCTGTACATTTGTGATGATTATGCAGTAAATTTGTAATAATTTTGTTGTACAACATGATGTACATTTGTGACAATTATGCTGTACATTTGTGATAAATATGCTGTACATTTGTAATATGTTGTACAACATGCTGTACATTTGTGATAAATATGCTGTACATTTGTGATAAATATGCTGTACATTTGTGATAAATATGCTGTATATCTCAGTAGTATTTTATAACCTTACTTCAGAAAGCCTCTGTATCATGAACTTGGCAGTTGAGAGGTATTTGTTAGGCCAGAAGGATTAATAGCAAAATAGAATTTGCATCCATGATTAAAATGGTGAAAGATTAGACAGAAAAGTAGATGAAGTGTAATTCTCTGAAAACTTAAAGTAATCAAATGCTGAAAGGGCAGAAAGTAGGCCTAGTAAAGAGCAATCCGACTTGGCATGAGCAAAATCAGTAATTGATAGTTGATAGATTTGGCACAAATCCTTCTATCCAATGGGAGACCCCTAAGTCTGACTTCATGATAGACAAGCAGATGAAAATCGTAGCACTTATGTTATTAAAACAAGCCAAAAGATGTAGTGAAAGTATTTTTAAGGTTGGGAGGGTTGGATCTGCAAGGTAGTGGATGTACTCCTTTTGTATTTTGATCAGGTAATGTACATAAGAACAAAATTACAATAAAAGCTATTTAAGACAAGTACATGTATAATTAAACAGTTTCTTAAACTGTTTTAGTTTAATTGACAGGATTGGAAGGGGACTACCACTCACTGCCTCCTGTGTTGAAAGGAAGTCATCAGTCTCTTTCTCTAGGGAAAGAGGAACAATGTGTTTGTCCCATCTGGTGAAGAACCTACAATCATAAAGTCCCCTTCCCCAAGGAGGGCAGTGAGACATTATAACCCCATCTCACTTGAGAGCTTAGACAGGGTGATGAACTATCTGTTTTGGTTGACAATGATGATTTTGTATCAGAACCAGTTACATCAAGTCCTTCAGTTTTGGATCTCCATCTTGATCCCTCCATGCAGTTCAGGTCATGAATTTGATTAAGTGTGGACATCTGACAAAGCAGTAAACAAGTTCTACTCAGCCAGATATGTCAAAAACCCTTGTGATCTTCAGATTCTAGGATTTACAGTTTAGAGAGGCTGTCCAGGGTATGGCCTAATTTGGACCTGCTGTTGCTCCCTCACTTGGTTGTCTTGATGCCAAGAGGCAGCCAGACAGAAAATGGGTGGTCTGTCCCCTCTTCTACTCTTTGGCCCCCTGTTTCAGCCTCCAAAGACCAGCCAACCCTTACAATTTGACTATATGTCTTACTGAAATGACCCTTAAATTACAGATTTGTGGATTAATAGCAAAAATTATGAAAATACAATTGTTGTAGTCAAATCTGTAAACTGGCATGACCATATTTGATCTGGATCTCTTGTTATATTAGGTTCATTGGAGTTGGTAAGGGAACCAGTGTAACTTTTACAGTAGTAACTTAGCTGAAAATGTCCACATATTTTTAATGCAAAATGATCAAGCTGGTGCTTATAGCATTTTCTAGAAATAGAGTCCGACAGACAAGAACACTTTAAAGATGAAGGGACAGTAAGCCTCTTAAAACAGTGTTTTAATGAGGGACTTTATAGTGAGGGACCATTAGACATGGATTTCGTCTTAATGTATAAGAAAACCACTCTTTCTGAGCTCCTCAAAAATGAGATGAATTGTCAACAGCTGTGTGCAGACACTCCCATTTATTATGCTAAACAATCCTTTTTGTCATCTGAAATCTGATCATCTTATTCACACCATTTTCCATTGTCCAATCAGTACCCCTAATATGAGGTTTTACAATGCATGTCTTTATCTAGGAGGAAGAGAAAAAGAAAAGGATAGAGAAGGAGAAAGTGACATGGAAAAGAAGATATACACTGCCAGAGAACCCTTGTATTTTGGTACATCCCAACGCTCATGCCAAGAATGGCAAGTTTGACTGCTCTGTCATGTCACTTAGTGTTCTGCTGGATTACAGACCTGAAGACAACAAGGAACACTCTTTTGAGGTATGCATGTCTTGTTAGAGGTTCATTACATCAAAGGCCATTTTTCTGTTAGATTAAAATGTTCCAAATTAGGAACTTGTGTCGTTTGTGTGTCAGGATTTGTTTCTTTGTTAATTATACCTCCATGGGAACAGTTTCATCTAAATGTTATTTGTTTCTGTGCAAGTCATCAAAATAAAATGATTACTGTAATATTTTTCAGAGTTGCTTACTTTATGATACATGCACTGTATATAATAGACAATTTGCATATGAACTAACAGCATTTAATAATTTGTTCCTTTGCAATCAATCCTCGATCCTTGGGATTCTCCTCCAATTAGAAATGTGTGGCAGAAATCAATCTGGTAAAAATAATAATTTCTTGAGGCCAACATGGTGGGAAACAAATAGCATTACTAATTTAAATTTCTAACCATTGGCATGGGCAAGAACTTGACATATTGGTGGCCAAGTCATATTAGAGTGTAATAAATTACTAGTCTTGTCAATAACAAATTTAAGGAAAATAGATGCAGAAGATTGAGCACCACACTGTTTTCAAGAAGATGTAAGTTGGACTGAAAAAACTATTGCAGGTGTCCCTGTTTGCTGAACTGTTCAATGAGATGCTAACCAGAGACTTTGCCTTCTATATCTACAAAAGTTTATGTGTAGCCCCAGAGAAACCCAAGGAGGAAGTGAAAAAGGACAGAGAGAAGGAGAAATCTAAGGATAGAGAGAAGGAGAAAGATGATGAGCTTGCAAAAGATAGTAAGCGTGAAAAAGAGGAGGATAAGGTAGGTTGATTTAGTTTTGTAATCAGTGTAGATCAGCATTCATCATGTTGTAATGCTGTTTGGTGTGTAAAATGCTGCACATTTAGATGTTGTTTTGGTGGATAAGTCTATTTACTTTCATTTGTAATAGATTATAGCCTATTATCAAAGATTTTAAGGTTTAACTCGTTAATGACTTGTAGCCATGATACCTCTGCAGCCTTTAATTGTATTTAGAGTCTATGTGGTGCGTAAACCTTAGAATAGATATAGATGTGCTGATTGAGAGAGTGGTCATTTTTTTTTCTCTCAATCTTTGACAAAGTTATGATCCTCAGTAGGAACATTTTTAGTGTTTGTTTTTTCTTGCAAAGTTGATATCACAGTGGTCATTGGACATATTATCAAGAAGTTTTCATTACAGATGTGCATATACTCTGTGAATGTTTTTTTTTTATTGATGGTATGTCTAGATGTGTTGTGACCGCTGTCAACTTAGTTGTGAAGTTTTGTCTTCATAAGGGTCATTTAATGTTACATCACTTTTTTTGTAACCCACAGTAGTTGTGCTAATATAAGTTAGACTTCATGTTTACACCATGAACACAGTGTTGCACACACCTCTGTTGCTAGAGACAGAGATTACACATGCTTTTACTTAATCATTTATGGAGCTTGTGAAACTGAAAATGTAGATCGTGCTGCCATTTAATTGAAACTAAGCTTATAAACAATTATGCGTTCATTAATTGTATACTAACTTTCCCATCCTACTGTAAATGGTAACCACAGAATGAAGTTTTTAATGAAAATAGGGTTTTTTCTCAGGAATCATGTGCAAAGAAAAAGAAAATTGATGAAATGGAGAAGCAGGATTCTGAAAAAAAGGTTTGTAAAACAAAATCTTCTATCTTTCAATATGTCTCCAACAAAAATGATCAGATCCTTTCACTTTCAACTTGGGCACAGCCAGTGTGGTATGTAATAAAGCTTGCCATTGGCTTTCCAAGTTTAGTACTTCTTTCCAGGGTTTTCCTTGGTTCTCCTTCCACCAGTTATACTAGCTGCCATGTCTAGCCTATCGTGTGGATAAAGGGCATTAAACGCTAGAACAACAACATCACTTTCAACTTTTTATGTCTGTATTATCTATTTTAATCAAAGCGTGTTTTTTCCTTCTTAGGAATCAAGTGCAAAGAGAAAGAAAATTGATGAAAAGGAGAAGCGGGATTCTGAGAAAAAGGTTTGTAAGCAGATTCGTCAGTTTTTCAATAGACCATCAAACTAGAATAATCATGTCCTTTTGCTTTCAATTTTTCTTAGCCAGTAAGCTGATAAGCAGTTTGACCTTTAAAGCGTGCTAACATTAACAGTACTGAGGAAACTAATAGGCATCAAAATAGCTCTTAATATAAACTTAGTCTTCATTGGAGAAAACGGGGACATTTCACAGAAGTTGAGAAGTGGAATTGTATTTGTTTTGATCAGTCAGATGGATTTTTATGAAGTTTTTGTAATGAATCAGTTAAGAGAATTCTAATTCTGAAATTAGTATGTTATCATGAAGAAACGGTCAGATCCAAGACAACTCTCTGTACTCATTTGTAAGTCAAGTCTAACTGCAAGCAACATAGATATTGATCTGCCACTGTATAATGTGCTGGCAGATCAGAGTCAGTGTTGTTTGTTCTACTGATTACTCATAGATGCAGTCTATGGGTCTATGTATAGTACAACTCGCATATGTCATATACGCACTCTTGAGTCACTTCTTGCACTTATAGGTGTCATTTTGGAGAAATTGATTACACATACCTTTAAATGGCTTTTATTGACTTTATTTCACTCCTTGTCCATCAAAATTCCGAGGATGATTATTGTATAAATTCCTCAAGAAATGCTTAACGGCAAATTCAGCGATAATGTACATAACATTTTTAGATGCAGTCACCAAATGGGTTGATCCCTATAAACATAAACAGAGACACAACAATGTCATCATTTATAAACAAAGCCTGGGAAACACAGCAGGAAAAAAAATCCAGCATACAAGTAAAAAAATTTGGAGTAATTAAGTAACTTCGTATATATCTTATGTATGGTATGTCGTGACGTATATTTATATTTCAATTCATACATAATACCTATTTTTCCCATACAGATATCTTCCTTCATACACATAAAAGACAGTGGAAACACAGTTGTCAATTCAGATTTATTTTAGTTAAATTTTACATTATGTTGAATTATAATTTTTAAGAAATGTCAAAAAATACAAGTTAAAAATAAAACATACAAAAAATGTATGTTACTCTGTCCTATTCATAGTTGAACATCTATACAGGAGATGAATGAAAATGCATGCGACTTCTTGTTCACGTGAATGATCCCCCAGCACTAGTAATAGCTAAATCCAATATCAACTTTCTTGACCCAGCCTGATACCGAACTGCCATTGTAAAAGTCCATAGCAATTGATAATTTTTGTCTGGAAATTTTGTTAATACAATTATTATGCAGATCACAAAAAAAAATCACAATTGAATAAACTTTGTTCAAATTATATTACAATTAAATTTTAAAACTTAAATTAATTTTTAAATTTATATCAGTAAATGTGCTTACATGACCCATGTGGCTTTTACTATAGTTTATCCTACTGTTTACTATTAACAGTTTGCATAGATCCAGTCTATAGACTGATTCTGTGGGTCTGTATAGATTGTTCTACTGATTAATCCTAACAAACTGTTTAGAGCGGGTCTATAGATTCATTCCACGGGTCTTTATAGGTTGTTCTACTGATTATTCCTAACAAACTGCATAGAGCCAGTCAATAGATTCAGTCTATGGGTCTGTATAGATTGTTCTACTGATTATTCCTAACAGACTGCAAAGAGCCAGTCTATAGATTCAGTCTGTGGGTCTGTATAATTTGTTCTACTGATTATTCCTAACAAACTCCATAGAGCCAGTCTGTAGACTCGTTCTATGGGTTTGTATAGATTGTTCTACTGATTATTCCTAACAAATGGCATAGAGCCAGTCTTTAAATTCAGTCTATGGGTCTGTATTGATTGTTTTACTGATTATTCCTAACAAACTGCTTAGAGTCAGTCTGTAGATGAAGTATGTGGGTCTGTATAGATTGTTCTACTGATTATTCCTAACAAACTACAAAGAGCCAGTTTGTAGATTCAGTCTGTGGGTCTGTATAGTGTTACGTGACAAGGGCTCGTACTCAGTAACAAAGAAAAAGAATGAAAGCCAACAAGCTTTGCATATTTTAACAAAATAATTTATTTCCCTAGAAAACAATGTAAAATTTGTTAAATAGGACTTACGGTTTGTGAATATAATCCAAAATTTAATCCTAAGAATTAAAAACACAAGTCCTATCACTAAATAGTTCTATTAGAATCCAAGTTCGAATCTCGACGACACACAAATATGGAAGGCGATGACGTCAGATGTGGTCCAATGTACGAATATCAACAATTCCTCAATTGAATCACAGTTTTTGTTTCCGAATAATTCTAGAATAAATTTCCATGAATATCTTTCAGAATTTTTTATATAAAAGTCAACTTGTTGAGTTTCCAGGAGAATAAATTATTAAATCCAAAAATCAGATGAAAAACAAACAATCTGGCAACAATAAAAATAACACCTTGTTCCTTCAAGATGTTAAAACGACTCTGCCAGAAGAATATTAAGAATGCGTATTTAAACCCCAGAAACATCATTTCAAGTCTCGCGAGATGGCTCATGTGGTCTCTTACTACAAGAAATCCATCACGTACACCTGTGTAGCCCCACTTAAGAACCAATAATTAAATAGCGTTGTTTACACATGGTGATCACGCAAGGAAAGTATGGCCCTGATACTGACCAATCATTTTAACTGCCTGTTTACGTTCTTGCCAGCCCAAGACGAACTAGGTTAACTAAAAATAATTCTCATGTAACACTTTTACGTCTTAAATAAACAACATTTGCTAAAAGAAAATATCTAATTACTGAAAAAGAATTTTGAATCCTTTCAATAATCATTACAATAAAATGTAATGAAACAAAAATAAAATAAAAAAGAATTTTAAAACTAACACACAAGCAATTTAATTACATGTACGTAACAATAGTTCTACTGATTATTCCTAACAAGCTACAAAGAGCCAGCCTTTAGATTCAGTATGTGGGTCTGTATAGTTTGTTCTACTGATTATTCCTATCAAACTGCATAGAGTCAGTCTATAGATTCAGTCTATGGGTCTATGTAATTTACAGTAGGACTCACCTTTATAAACAAGTATATAAAATACTCACCAGCATAAAATTTTCTGTACAATCAAAGTTCTTCTCTTGAACTTTAACCTCTCACAAGGTACCAGGAGTCTGATTAGAGACCACTGTATCTAATACCAACATTGTGCTTTTATTTACAATTTTACAGTTTTGTTTGTCACACCACAGGCCACTTCTTGCATTAGGGTGTTGCCTCACAAGGTTGACCACTGTATAAAGATTTTAATTTTGTGTCACTTTTCTTGGTGTAAGTGGCAACAAACAACATCGTTAAAGCTATTGTGCGAGCCAGTGTTAAAATCTTTGTTTAAGCACAACACATGTTAAAGCTCTTGTGCAAGCCAGTGTTAAAATCTTTGTTAAAGCACAATGCTGTGTTAAAGCTCTTGTGCAAGCCTTTGTTAAAATTTTTGTTTAAGCACAATGTTGTGTTAAAGCTCTTATGCAAGCCAGTGTTAAAATCTTTATTTAAACACAATGCTGTGTTAAAGCTCTTGTGCAAGCCAATGTTTAAATCTTTGTTTAAGCACAATGCTGTGTTAAAGCTCTTGTGCAAGCCAATTTTAAAGTCTTTGCTTAAGCATGTGGCTCAGTAGTAAACAAGTAAAAGGTTGTAATCCATAGCCAAAGAAAGGCAAGACTGTGTTCAATGGAACTCTTGTTAAATGTTTGTTAGTTTTGTAACATACATCATGGTGCCATATTCTGTCAGATGTCAAGTGAGGTGAATGTTGCATTTGCTACTTTTAGGAGATCAAGGAGAAGAAGAAAGATGGTTCCAGAGATGGATCCTCCAAAAAGGACACAGATGAAGAAGACGAAATAGATGAGGTGTGAGCTCTATATATGAAAAAAAAATGAAACTTTCTTTTCTATTTGATTATGATTTTTTTGTGTGATCTAATTGGCCCAATTCTGCTTCATATCTATTCAATTAAGTATTTATGAATGGAAGTATAATTTAATCCTGCGTACTAAACTGTTTCAGTACATAATGGCTGTTTTCAGTTGTATAAAATCGCTGATGATGGTCTTCAGAAAAGGAAACAATATTTCCTGTAAGATGTTTCACTGTAACATGTTTATAATCATCACATTTATTAAAACAGAAGACAAGAAAGGAAAAAAAAACAAAGAAAAACGTGTAGGAAGTTTTCATTGTCATTCATATCATCATACTTAAAGCAAAGAACAGAATCTCTGCGCTTATCAGAAGTGCAGGAATATTGTGATATATACAGTCCATCTGAATACACATTTGTACATGTATGTATAATTTCCTACAACTTATCCTACACCATTTGAACTACACACATGAAACTTGGGTCCTTTTGTCCTCTGATTGTACCATTTATAGAATTTTAACATCTTTACCTTTTATCTTGTAGTACTTCATATTTACATTTATTTGGAAGGGTTTATTTTCCTAAAGGTGTTTTTTTTGTTGATGCAATTATTTATATGTACCTTTTTAAATATTTCGTTAACACAACATAGCCAGTATTATAGGATTAAATGATCATAGTAGGGTATTTATCAATGTGTAAATTTTACCTAACAACTCACAAAATAAATAATGTCCAAAGGACTTTAAGTTAAGTTTGTGTGTGATTAGGTAGCAATTTACACATCGATAAATACCCAACCGTGATCATTTAGTCCTTATAATTCCAATTTACTCATTTCTGTCATTATATCAGCAGATTTCATCAACAAAGCATTCACTTTCATGTAACTTGAAGTTTTCTTTGATTAACCTCTTAACTGCAACAAAATTCATAGCCCCATCTTTGCTAGCCATGAGCCATCGATTCTCTACATAGCAGTACAGGGTAGAAGGTGAGAGCGGGTCATTTCAGTGATCTAAGGAGCTTGTTATGGTCAGTTTTTTAAAAGAAAATTGTTTGTTGCTGTTTAAACTAGGCTATTCCTTTTTTTTTCAACATTATGCTTGCATATGGCATGTATTTGTTATAGCATTCATTGTTCATGCTTTCTATGCACTTAAATGTTTCTAAAGCAAATACATGTCCACCATTATTGATAAATATACAAATCTAGCCATCCAGCTGAAGTTGAAGCTACCATCCAAGGCGTAGAGAGGTGCATTTCTGATGTGAAATCATGGATGACATGTAACAAGCAGCAGATGAATGATGATAAAACTGAAGCCATCCTGATTACAACACAAAGACTTTCTCATTCACATCCTTTACCTCAGACAATAAATATCAGCAACACCAACATTAAATTCACACAGTCAGTACGAAACCTCGGTGTCACTCTCGACAGTACTCTCTCGTTGCACCAACATGTCATGAACATATGCAAGGCTGCATATCTTGAGCTGAGACGAATCAGCTCCATTCGCAAGTATCTTTCAGTTGATGCCACTAAAACACTTGTGTGTTCCTTAGTACTTTCAAGACTGGACTATTGTAACTCAATTCTGTCTGGTTCGTCTCAATATCTACTTCAGAAACTTCAAAAGTTCAAAATACAGCTGCTCGGATCATCCTTAGAGTACCACGATCAGAGCACGCCTCTCCCCTGCTCTGTACCCTACACTGGCTATCGATACGATCCAGAATTAAACACAAAATTTGTTCTCTGTGCTACGTTTCACTGACGGGCTCCAGTCCAACATACCTATCTGACCTCACCCATGTGTACACACCTGCAAGATGCTTACGCTCCTCTTCTGACACTCGTATTCTCATTATTCCCACTATGAAGATGAAATCATATGGACAACGCTCATTTGCATACCAGGGCCCAGCAACGTGGAACGAATTGCCCACTGCACTTAGACACAAAGACACAGTGATCTCATTCAAGAGCGCTCTGAAAACTCACCTATTTCAACTGCAAGAACAGACTTAAAGACCTAATAATGTATCCTTGCCTTAAATATTTACAGCATATTTTCTGTTTCTACTTTCGTGGTGTTTGTTTTTAATTTTGTAATCATATCATTATATATGTTTTTTAAGTGTTGTCAAATGTTGTAAAGCGCTTAGAGCTTCTAAAGATTAGGCGCTATACAAAGTCCTCATTATTATTATTATTATTATTATTATTATTATCCCTTACTCATCATATGATCCTGACCTTTAATAACAGCTGGTGGAACATACTGTTGAAGCAAAATGAAATAATTTCTGAAGAATGGCTTGTAAAGCCTGCCATATGCTTTCTTTGGCAAAAGGATAGAGTGTTGGAGTGCTGAAAGGTCTTTGCCAATACATTGTTTCAGCTTCTAATGGACGATTTTAATGTGGGGGTTGTAAATTTTGATCAGAAATCACATGATGGGTGGGTGGGTTTGGGTTTTGTTGTTATTATGGTGGTTATTGTGGTGTAAGGCGTTGGTATAGATAAAGCTTCACATAAAATGACCTTGAAACGGGGAACCAAATTTAGTCCATAGAATTTACCGATGTGTAAAAAATTCTGTATCAGTATCACATGACCATTTGGATCCATTCAGATCGCAGAAAACTCAGTCATTTCATAATAATTGGAATTATTACACTGCCATGCCATTACACCTTATACCAGCCAATCTATGGGTGTAGATTAATCCAAAACCTTTGAAAATTATATCATGCCAGAGGGATTGAGGGGGGGAGTTAGTGATGAATTTTCATAAATTTCAAATAGCTCCTGAGTTTTGTGTCTCACATGTCTTGGCAGTTTTCACAGAAAAATTTTCAAACACAGGCCTTGGGCAAGTAACTCTGAAATAGAATCACTTGTCCTTTCTTTAATCGCATTTGTCTTCACTCCAGTGTGCCTGAAAGGGCTCAGTTTTTACTATAAAATGCTATACCTTAAATATAAAAAGAAGTAAATAAAATCATCTTAAATTCCCTTTTGTTGTTATTTTCCTCTCAAAATTTTTCACATAAACCAACTTTTTCCTCTAGATCCTGATGTCAGCCATCATTCATTCGCTCTATCAGTGTCCACTTTATCTGTAGTATTGATGATCATTATCATCAGAAGTTGGTCTTGCTTTATACAGTTTCTCAATACACTTTTGGTGTTGTTCATGAAACTTAATCCTCGTTCACATTCTGCTGTTGAGGGGCTCACAAGTTCCCAGGAACTTTATAATTTCACAGTTTTCAGGTGTGGAATTCCTGGTGACTGTGGCATATGCCTCTTCTTTTGGGAAATTAGACCTTTTTTTAGGTCTTTGGCTTTACCTTTAAGTTTATGTGCTTTTTATGTTTGGCATCACTGATCTGTAGTGAAGGGTGGGGCAAACAGATCCAAAAGCTGCTGAACTTCATCTCACCCATGTCTAGATAGTTTACACCTGTTCTCTGGAAACTGTAGTTATAAAGCTTGAAAAGAGTTCAGAGGACTTCCATTCTGCTACATGCTCAAGATGAGTGTGAATGACTGATGTTTCTGCATAAGGCCTGAAGTGCTTTGAATGTGCTGGATAGTTTGCAGAACAAGTATATCTAAATGAAACAAATATAGCGCCAGTTTGAATTTTTGTCATCACTCTGTCAAGTTTATGAATTTACAAAATACAGATCAGATGGTGCCTCTTGCTTTTTCAAAAGTAATTTACATGCCTGGCACTGTTGTAGTAGAATGTATATCTCTCTTTCACAGTCTCCTAAAAACTGTAAGTATAAATGCTTTTTCACAGCACCAAGTACTGCCAATTCCAGTTTATGGGCCACACAGTGTATTGGGACACATTTCCCATATTTCAGTCCTTAAATCACATTTGCCCTGTCAAAGTTAGTTGTTGGTTCCTTGCTTTTAGTATTACTTAAATCTGCACATGTTATCTATTGATGGCAGTATCCAGGGTCTCTTTCATGACCCTAACATCCGAAGCCTTTAACTTGACTATATCATCATGTAGATACATGATGTATTCTAGCTCCTGTTCATTAACATGCCATCTACCATAACAGTTATGAATCTGCTGTTCATCTCCTTTTCTTTCTTTATGGTTTGCACATCGATGAGAAGTCCTTGAATTTCACAGGTAGCCATTAAAAGTCCTTAAATTCAACCCTGATTTTTAAAAATCCTTGAATTTTCACAAATGGCCCATAAAAGCCCTTGAATTTCACATGATCATAGCTTCCTTCCCCCCCCAAAAATGTCCTATCTGAAGTTGTTTAAAAATATGTTTTTACATAAATAGTGAATTTTTAGTCAAATAAAATTTTCATCACATGTCAAAATGTGCAAAGTTAAAAGCATTGCATGGTTTCACTATGTCAATTCTTTTATTTGGATCCCATATTATGCATATCCAATCACTGTTGCTGTTACTTTTTCTAAGCAGCAAAGTAATGTTCCATTTAGTTGATCCTACTCCCAAAAAAACCCCCAAATTCTGACGTGACAGAAAAAAACCCAGTAGATTTTCCAAATAACAATACAGATGTTCTGATTGATAGAGGAAAAATAAAAATTCCAACGTGCTGGAAAAGACAGCCATTTCCTGATTAACAGTACGTATGGCCATCATATAGGAATGAGAATTATACTGATTCATCATGCCTAGAAAGCACTATTAAACAGCACTGGGATTTTATTCTGGTTTGCCTTGGGTAGTTTCTTGAACATCTATCCACATGGGGTGTCTGCCATCTTGACATTTTGGTAGTGATATCTTACGTGTTGAGCACTGGTTACTCTGTTAATGAAGAAACTTAATCATGCATGCATTATGTGTAGCAATGAGACGATGTGATCTGTAAGTGTCAGATGTAAACTGGTTAATTCCCGTGGCTAACTTGTTTTTCTCTGTTAGTGTGGGATACATTTCAAATTACGTACAAAATGTCTTGTCACAGATCTTATCGTGTCTCAGCCATTCACAAGTCTCTTTCCATAGAGGCTTAAATGTCTGGGTTTTTTTGTGACTGCATCATATATTTTGGTCTTTGCCAGCACAGCATTTACTAAAGCACCATCTGCTTTTATCTTTTTTCCCCATTTTGTTTTCTGCAAACTGCTAAAATCTCAATACTTTGTGCAGTCAAGGTGTGAAACAGAAATAAAGTCTGAGATTGCATCAGTCAGTAAAAACTATAGTTAAGGTTTGCAGTTAGTTCGTAGTACAGTGAATACATCACAGTGACAGAAAATACATAATCCATCTTATATATAAACACCCACAGTTGTCGTTTTGTGTGTCATGGCTGCCAAACAAGAAGTTGAGAGTTTGAAACTTGCTGTGGTATCCCAATTTTTTAAAACTTTTTTATATGTTTTTGTTCAGACTTTATTTTAAACTTGTTCATCCGAATTTTTGTTATTTTTATTTTTTCTAAATTTTTTTAATTTCCCTTAAGACAGGCAATTAACCTAGTATATCAATAGATCAAATGGATAAAAATATGGTGTAACTATCTCTGATCCTTTTAATGTGAAAAACACTGTCTTGGACTATTTAGAAGTCACCAGTCCCATAGCTTAGTTTAATTGTCATACAGTCTTATAGGTGCCACTCAGTATATTTAACCAGTGTTGAATTACACTAGTGTAAGCATGAGCACTAACTATAGGAAACCCATGAAATCCCCTTACATAGGTCATGTGCTTTGCTTTTAACAAATATGGTAAGTAGATGATTTTTTTAAGTATAAGGTACCTACATGTGGATAAATATTAATAATTTGCTAAGACCTTCAACTTCTAAATAAATGCCACATTTTGTCAACATGGTCAAAAATGTCTCAGGCAAATTAAATTGATTCTTAAAATAATTTTTAATACCTCAACAGGCATCTCACTTAGAATATGGATTGGGCCTGATTTGGATTTAGAGGGGTTCAGGCATCTGGTAATACATTTTTTTTTAGCGCTGCTGAAAATCAGCTTGTATAATTAATGACCCAGATGACAATATATGTCAGGCTGAGACCACGGGATTATGCCCTGGGTTTTCTTCTAATCCCCCAGGATCTTAGTGACCAAGTCATAAAATAGAAGTTATTGAGATCCCCACTCTATAACAATATATACACTTCCTGGACATGAAAAGTTTATACATGCAGCTGATATTTATCGCAACACCAGGAGACTTACCCCTTAGCATTAATGTGGAATGGAAACTATGGAGATCCCTATCATATATATATATTTATAGAGAGAGAGAGAGAGAGAGAGAGAGAGACACACACACACACACACACAGTGCATGAAACAGACCAATTTCTACATTAAACTAAAACTGACCCAAGAAATATATCCCACCCCAAAGGGACTTTGCTGTTGTGTCATAACTTGCAATTTTTTAAGATCCTCGCCGTACTACCATAAATACTTGCTAGGTATTAAAAAACAAATGTGCATACACAAGTGACATTTGCCCTTGGGGCCATCCTTACCTTCTGGAACTCCAGATGCTAAAACTTTGTGGAGGAGGTCAAAACAGTTAAGCATGGGGATAACTTTTTTTACAAACTGAATTCCAGTTAATAATGTTTCCTTTATCAGAATGATGAAGATGGAAAGGGAGATAATTCCAAAGGAAAAAGGAAGGAGAAAAAGAAATATGTAACCAAAGATCCAATGTTGTTGCTGGCAGCCACCTACTTTGACCAGAATCATACAGGTTACCTGCTGGACAAGGATATAGAGGAGATTATTCACATCATTGGTCTGCAGCTGTCCAGAGCTCAGGTAAGACAGAAATATGAACAGTCATTTGCATGAATGCACCACCCCACATAAGCACATATGTGCCAGTACACAAACACACTTTATAAATGCTAAATGCACTGATACCTCCTGATGTTACATTGTTATTCACTTCCTCAGCTGGTTAGCCTTTAACTTCCTGTTACTTAGTGATTTGGGTTTTAGAGCTTTACCAGTCAAAATTGTTAACTTTTTATAGAATACTGTTAAGAAAACAGGCATCACAAAAAACCTGAAAAACTTTCAAGCTTGCAGGTCAGATCAAAAGCAACCTCACATAGCCAGGGAAGGCAATAATTCTCTATTTAAAGTGAAGTGGCTGGTGATGGGGGGTAAGATAAGCATAGAAAATAGTAGAAGGAAAAACTAAACATACAATTTGGTGGAAAGAAATACTAAAATATGGTTCAGTGTGAGATTTTGTCCAAAAAATGTTTCCTTCTGTGGGAGGCATGACTGTAAGTTTAGCTTCATGCCAAATATGTTTCATTTGTGGCCTTGACTACCCATTTAATCTCACAAATATGGTTAGTGCATGACACATTATCTATTTAAGATATCTACATTATAGGTCAGGAAATTAGTGCAGAGAGCTGTAGTGCGGGACACACTAAACTACAGGAAACTGACTGACAAACTAGTACCATCTCCAGGAGAGGAACAACCCATTGAAGAGAAGACAGAGGTAGAGTTGGACCTAACAAAAATAGCAGCAGGTATGTTTAAAATCCTCCCCTGTACCAGTTTACAGCATTGGATAAATAATTTGTCAGAAGTTTCTATTCTTGTTTGTATCTGTGCTGCCTAAGGTTCAATTCTCATTTCCAGTATATGCATGGGTCATTGGTTGCCCATCTGTTGTCAGTGGTTTCCCCATGTTCTGAAGTCCATCCTGTATTCTTGCAAGGTTTTGTACACAACACATGTTACACTGAGTAAATCAGTTTAATTCTGATTTTGCAGACTTGCAGTCATTTAATGACTATTGATTATCACTTTTGTTATTTAAACAAAATAGAAACATTCACTTTTCTTATGATACAGACAAAGTATGTCCATAAGCATACATATTTAATTGGGTTGTTTGCTTCAGTGGTCTTTATGATATCTTCCCAGATCATCCTGCAACTGACCATAGATGGTGCAACTGTATCTAAAAAAAAGTATCTTACTACCTATACATGCTTGTAAGTCGAGTCAAACTGCAAATAACAAAGATCAACATCTGCTTTAGCATAATGCACCTGTAGATCAGGGTCTATGTTGTTTGTTGTACTGATTACTCCTAACCAACTGCACAGACCCAGATCTGGTGCATTATGCAACAGCAGATCTTGATCTATGCAGTTTGCAGTTGGATTCATCTTATAAGAGAGTATATATGGTATTAATTTTTTGCTGCTTTTTACAGAATTACAACTAGTGTTTAGGAGTTCCATGAAAATTGCAGTTGTGGATCTGAATTGGGTGTTTTGTATTTAACACCATTTACCTTTGATTTTTACAGGAAATTTGGAACTTTTGCAGAGGATGATATAACACCATTTACCTTTGATTTTTACAGGAAATTTGGAACTTTTGCAGAGGATGATATAACACCATTTACCTTTGATTTTTACAGGAAATTTGGAACTTTTGCAGAGGATGATATTCCCTGCAGAATCTTCACAGAGCAGGAAACAAGTAGCATTGTCAGAAAATTTGAAACCAGAGGGAGGTGAACAAATTTCTCCAGGACTAGTAGATTTCCGTGGTGCACTGGTGGATATTGGTAGTGTGATGCAACGGCTTGAAAAAAGTGAAAAGTCTTTAACAGAGCTTGAGAAACAAATTCAAAGCCTCTCAGAAGAAAAAGGTTTGGTTATAAATTTTTTATAGTCTGTTATTTAGCAAACAAACAGAGAATTTATTCTTGCACATAACTTAAACAATCTGGAGGTTGTTTGTCTACTATTGTCCCAGATGATTAAGGTACCACAAGTTCTTATTTTGGGGGTATAAACAATTGAAAATAAGCCAATGTCTTCTTGGGTCAGTTTGGATATAAAAGTGAGATCATAACTGTATGGCTCTTTAATCCATGACTATAATATTGTCCCGGTGTAAATATAGCATTTTAGAGACATTAATTTGAATGGTATGTACAACACTCTTGGCTCTGAATTCACTTTCATTTGTTGTGTACAAGTTTTGCTGGATATTGCGGTCTCAACTGATAATACCATTTCTGCAAAAATCATATTGATGAGTTCAGTTACTGATGTTGAATCTGATTCATGTGTAGTTTTATTGCAAATATTATTTTTTGGGGCTCGTCTGGTCATTAACTAGAAGAGCTTATGGGATGGCCTGTTGTACATCTTTTGTCTGATGTCAGATGTCTGTCCATCTGTCGGCACAAGTTTGTCATCAATGCTTCTCCTAAACTGCTGGGAGGATTGCCATGAAACTTGACATACACATTCATCCTGAGGTCTAGTTGCTCCTGAATGAAAATGGTGCTGCTGAGCAGCCATTATGGTTGCCAAAATAACCATCTTGAAAATTTTATCATTAATCATCCTGAATGGATGACCATATCAACATGGGGTTTTCACAGAAAGACTTGTGATGTGTAGTTGGTCCTAAATAAAAATTGTGCTGATATGGCCACCACAGCATTCCTCTGTGAAATCTTTTTATCTCTGTTCCTCCTGGACAGATAGTTATTTTGACAAGGGGTTTAACAGGAAGATTTCTTACGATGTCTGGTTGGTACTGAATGAAAATTATTCTGCTTGGTCATCCAGTATGGCTTCAGCAGTGGCCACGTCGAAAATCTTATTGCTACTCCTGAAATGATATAGTGTTTTCATCAAAAGACTTCTTATGAAATCTAGTTGTTCCTAAATGAAAAATGGTGCCCCTGCAGACATCCAATATTGCTGCCACAATGAACGTATTGAAAATCTAGTCATTAAATCTCCAAATCGATGGTCATATTGGCATGGAGTTTGCAACAGAAGTCTTCTAATGGTGTCATGTTTATCTAAAATAACAATGGTGCTGATCTTACATCATCCAATACGCGTGCCTCAATAATTAATTTGAAAATCTCACTCAGGAAGATTAGAGATGGTTTCAGCACTCATAGTTAAAAGAAATGATCTTGAATTCCTGGAAATTATTTTTGGACAGTGGAGCATCAGTCCCTTCAAGGGACTCATGTTTATGCATAGAATAGTAGATATAATCATTACAGTAATATAGTCACAATAGGTTTTGATGAAATACAGAAGAACCTCACTGTAAAGACAAGGAAAACTTTATCATGCTATGGCTAAATTAGTTTGCAAGCATTGAAGGTCTAGACTGATTAGACCTGCTTAATAGATGAGTGATGACATTTTGAACGGCTCTATTATGTGCTTTCAGACAGTCTCAAGAAAAGCCTAAGCAAGAAGGAAGAGGCATATCAAAAATTGACAACAGATTTGAAGAATGCCCGCCATCAGCTGTCAGTCCAGGAAAAATTGACAACCAGCAGCGAGCTTCTGAACAAGAATTACCTGTCAGTATTAATGGAATCTAAATCTCTGTTGACAACCCTTGTCAACACAGTCTCAAATGCTCTTGATGAAAAACAGAAGGAAATGAATCCTGAACTTGTACATATTAAAACAGAGCCCACATGGAATGGAGATCAATCATGAATCAAATGTCTTTTATACTGCCTCCAAATGGTCTTGGTGAACAATATTAAGTTGATAAGTGTGTGTTGGCATCATACATATAAAGACTCGTTCTGTAATAAAAGATTTCAGTGTTTGACTTATTGACATTGTGTGTTCCAGACAGATTTAGAGTTTTTAAAAATAACAAATACTGCCATTCTTGCTTCACGTATCAGTCATAATATGGCCACAATGTCTTTTTTTCTTGTGGATAATCAGCAATAATTGTGAGTTCATGAATTGTGTATATGTCTGTATAGAATTATGTGTATGTCAGTGCAACAGAATTGTCTCATAAGCTGTAAAATGTAGAGGTTATCAGATGTTTTGTGCATATGATATTTATTTTTTCCAAACAATTCTCAGGTCACATTAAATATATTATTGTTACATCCTGAAATGATTGAAGAAGTAATGTCTGTAATTGAATGGACAGTTTTGGTAGTCCATCTAAAAAGATTTATGTTGGTGCTTACAAATGCATGAATATTGATTTGCACACATCATAATGCTGGAGCCATGTAGTACTCACCTTTTTATGTCCTCTGTGTGTCTGTTGATATGTCTGACCGTTCAGATATTTTTTAACCAAAATGTCACTCTTATACATAATTGGATGCTATTTTAATAGGTGAAGTGTCTATTACATGTACATGTACCTTTTAAGGGTTGTTTTCCTTCCAAGTCCAATTTTGTTGGAGTTATTACCCCTATTCTCCTTTGAATACATTCCCCAATCACATTATGTTAGGAATATTAGCCTGCTACCTCACTAATCCAGCCCTACTCAAAGAAGAAAATCATCTTATCCTGTCTAGTTTTAGAGCACAAAGGGCACTAACTCTTGCCCATTACCTCCCCTTGATACCACCAGGTATCGCCAGTTTTTAGCTTCGCTGTGTGCTGAGACACATGCAATAGCCTCTGACAATCCAGACCTTTTTTGTGTTTCTGTTGACCCATCCAACGTTAATTTTGCATTTATAGTGTGGATGTATTGATCTACTGCAGGTTGTATGCTTTATTTTACTTATTCTGCCAATATTTTGAGAGATTTGTCACTTGTCAGGACTACGTCTTGTAGGACCACCGTCCCACCATGCTGTCACTGACCTATCCAAGGTCGTTAACAGGTTAGCCTACATTTGACTTTATTTGCTTACTCTGTCTGTTACGGAGCTGTTAATAGCGAAATTCTTAAGTGCTGCTTGATAATTATGCTTAATTTATTCATATTTCATGCTGTTTTGATAGAATTATTATTAACCAAGCATGCAGCATAAGTTTTAAACAGGGCCATAGATTTCTGATATGACACTTCACTGATCTGTTAGTTATGACAGTGTAATTTCAACACATTACTAGTTTCTGCTTTAGTTTATATGTCTTGTGTCATTTTAGCAGACTCTAGTTCGGTTTATAGTATGTACACATTGTCCCTACTCTATTAACTATGCATTGTGCTTAAGCTTAATATAGGACATACATTTATGATACAACATGTTCACAGGTCTGTTAGTTAAGCAATGTTTTAGCGACCTAGTAATTTCAAGCCTTTACTAGATTCTGCTTTAGTTTGTGTCTTTTGTGTCGTTTCTGCAGAATATTTATTTAATCAATCTATATGCAATTTCAAAGCATGGAAGTCCACCAGGACTCCTGCTTTGTTATGTTATGTATACATTGTATGATATACAGTGTCTATAATATGTAGTCTGGGCTGCCGAATTGGATGATTTATACTATTAGCTAGTAAGTTGTATACTAATTTTCTAATCTATGCTTTGTTTTTCTCTCTGTTATGTCATTTCAGGAGGAATGTTAACTACACACGACATGCATGTGCACAAAGATTGCCCTGTTCGGCATTGAACGGAAAGAGCTAAATATGCAGTGTTTGGTCGGAAAACACATGCACAGCTGCACTTCAGAAAGCAGCAAAGAGAGACAGTCGAGATCACAGCAGGATGTCTCTGACATCCTTTGTCTCCACACCAAATCAGCCAAAGTGGCAATCCTTGTGGGGGTTGCTGGAGTCCTCCCCCCCCGTCCTGGGGTAGAGTTTGTCGCACGGAACGTATACATAACGTTACGTCAGGGAACAGAGAGGATAAAGGAGGAGACCATCCATTGCTGGATAAGATACATCAATTGGTACAGCAGTGGAAGCCACACTCTCTTCAATCTGAGGAAAACATTAGCAGAATATTCCCCATTTTTATGCAACCCAGAAAGGCCAGTAGTGCTGCAATGCTGACAGTACAGGAAAGGCCGTAGATACCGGCAGTGCTGGAAAGGCCGGCAGTGCAGTGATGCCGAAAGGACAGCAATGCTGGAAGTGCTGGAAAGGCTGACAGTGCATCCAAGAATTTCGTCCATTTGGACACAGACATTTTAAGCAACCAGAATCTGGCATGTCCCCATGTGTTTGTGCTCCCAGAATCAAGTTCTCAAGGTATGTTTCCACCAAGACTTGGATTTCATTGGGAGAGTTCTTGCAACTCCTCGGCTATTATATGGCAGCAGACTTAACCACGCTTGGCCTTCTTGTTATGCGAGCCTTGCCAGCACATTGGCGCCCCATTTTACATCTGCTTAATCAAGCAGTCATGATTCAGTCATTCCCACATCAGTAGGGCAGTACAGGCTGGCTGACCACTGGAATCCCACTGAAGAACCCCAGGTAGAAATAACGTAAAGCACCGCCACCAATGCACATGGTGGGAGTACCCACCTGTTGCTAAACTTCACTACTGTTAGCAACACCTGGGGAACGGCATCTACTCATCAGTATCCTAAAAAGAAAACCTGTCATCAGTACCTTCCATTTCTGTAAAGATCAATCCTGTGGTGAAACAGTCCTCTTTCGATAGGACAACACTGTGGTGGTGACCTATATCCTCAAACAGGGAGGTACCAGACCACTTGTCCGGAGTTCTGATTTGGCATTTTCTACATGGGTGCAACAATCTCCATATCAGCATACAATTCAAACACCTTCTGGCTGCATCAGTGGCTTTGCCGAGAATCCAGACAAAAAGGGTCATATCCCAGAATTGCCCCGCCATCAATTGGTCGTCACTCGGATTCACACATCAAGGACATCCAGTGATCAACTGCTTGATGACGAGGTGGAATCAGCAGATACCCACCTTTGTCTCTCCATTTCCAGACACAACAGCTTAGGCCATGAGATGCACTGTCAGCCATCTGGGAGGGGTCGTGGGCTTCTGCCGCCCCTCCTACGGAGCTAAAATTAGAGGGTCAGAATGGCAAGATGACAGATGGCCCATCTTTGAGTGCACAAGCCCTGTATCACCAATCTATTTTTCCCAACGATAATACACCCAGGAAGATTCTGGCCAACCTGAATCAACTGCCCTCTTCTTCTACATGATCAGCTTTTACCAGGACAGCCTTGCGAGTCAGACAATTCAAACTTTCATTTTTGAAGAGAATCTCGAGAGTAACCAACTATATCGCCTATCTGCGTGCCTCTATCCCTCAACTGGCTGATTTTCTCTGGCTCTGTTCTTGGAGAAGAAACATTCAGACCCCAATTACTATCAAAGGCCAATGATATTGGACACATTCCAGCATCATGACAACATGTTCAGGTGGGATAGAGACCTCTCAGATCGTTTAGACAATATTGGACTCCTTGACCAATATTCCTTATTTGTCTCCAAAGTGATCCAGTCAGGCTTTTTTGTTTAACATGGCTAGATTCGAACTTCTAGCCTACACATCACTAAAGTCACTATCACACAGACCATGTTTACTGGTAGCTTTAGCTAAAGCATGCAGGGTAAGAGGGCTGCATCCCTCTTTATGTTCTCCGGAATTCTCTTCAGATTGGAGGGTTCGGTGGTTCTCATGATACCATCGGGATTCATAGCCCAGAACAGAATACCGCCTGTTGGTAGTCGACCAGTGTCCCTGCTCGCTCTCTTCCATAGACAGGTCAGAGACAGCAGCCATGCAAGATTCTGTTTGTGCTGTCAGGGCTCTATGACCTCTGACACATTCTGACATCATGGCAGATGTGACATTGGCCATGATAAAGGTATCTCAGATCTGTTAGACAGTTTTGATTTCCAACAACCAAAATCTATAACATTATTTCCAAAATGGAATTTGTCCTGGGTTCTAACTTGGCTAAAGTTCCTGTCATACGAGACATGCTTCCTGATAGCTTTTGCATGCAGGGTCAGTGAGCTACATGCCATTTCAGTCGACCTGAGCTGTCTTCTGTTCAGTTTGGATTGTTTGGTAGTCCTCCTTACACAAACAGGCCTAGTTGCTGAGAATCAGTTGCAGTCCTTAGGTAACCAATTAGTTGATATTTGTCCTCTCTTTTCCGCAGACAAGACTAGAGAGACAGCCATGCAAGATCCTGTCTGCACCCTCAAGCAGTACTTGAGATGCACAGTGACATGTCATGGCACAAGCAACCTCTCATCTCACATAGCTTACTGCTCCAAAGTTTTGAGCAATCTCAGTGAGACAGAACAAAGGATATCATGCTTCACACCCTTTATTCCTGGCTGAAGGGGGTCATATGCTTGGTGTACTCTGACGTCTCACCAAATCAGAATAGCCTCACATCAGCGCCCTCAGGCACTACTTGATATACACAGAGACAAGTCATGACAAGCGCAAACATCACTTCATCCTTGTCAATGCTGGAAAACAAGGCACCACCCCGCAAGCCCTTGCTTCATGGTTGAATTTGGTGTGTACATTTCAAATAACTTTATATGTACCTTTAATAGATTTTGTCAATTCCAGTTTGGATAGAGTTAGGACCCATGATATTTAACTGGATATCTTCATATGGGATGTTGGTTTTAACTCACATAGCACAAGAACCATTTAACATATTCTGATGCAATTTGGTAAGAACATTGTCTTATAGACTTAAGTGTGCCTGTTATGGGTTTAGTCTCCTTTAAAAGCATCTTGGCCTTCTGATTGTTCATCCTTCTAACATAAATTTAACGTGTGGCTTCAGATTGATGGGACCTTGCAGGAGATTGATTTCCAGCATTCAAAGTCATCATTTACAGGAGTTATGGCACTTGATTGTCCATCATACTTATTTTGGGTTCCATGCATTACTTTACTTTGTTGCATTTCAGACAAACTTGGTATGTAATTTTGTATTGATAAAATCTTTAATTAATAGCATTTCATTATATCATTTACAGGAGTTGTGGCCCCAGATTGTCCATCCTCCTTACTTTGGTTTTCTGCAGCATAACAATACTAAGCTTAGTTGGATTTCAACAAAATTTGGCTTATGGCATTATATTGATGAGACCTCGAATGAGTTTCATTTCAAGTTGTCCATATTATTATTTGAAAGAGTTATGGCCCCTTATTGCTTTTCCTCCAAACTTTGCTTCCACAGCATAGCTTTCTATCATCTCACCTAGAGTTAGCTTGTACCTTTGAGGTTTTGCATCTGGTTAATTAACATTGTTACTACTCTGAAGGCCATATTTCTTATTAGACCATGCTGATAGTAAAATCTTGAACAAGTTAGATAATGAGCTAGACCAGTGCATACTATTGGGGTAATCTTGCATCTGATTGGTTGACTTTCTTACCATTCTAGATGCCACATTTCTAATCTGATATGCTTATATTGATAAGATCTTGGAGGGGTTTGATAATAGTCCACATAATAATAATTTAATATTACATCCGATTGGATGAGCTTGTTACCACTCAAGAGACCAAATTCCAGTTGGAGTCTGCTCCACCTTCAGAATATCTTTATTATTATCATAGGTTCTTTAGTAAGTTAGAACAACACATATTAATAAGATAACTTGCATCTGATTGGCTGAGCTTGTTACCTCTCTCAATCTAGGCATTGTATTTTTCATTCAGTTTCACTGAAACTTTGTAAATGGGTTTATGTCATCCAGCTCTTGGATGACTTCAGTTATGAGCAAGAGACAGCATATACTGTTGATCATGATATTATCTTTTGAACAAACTTTTATAAAGATACAGTAAAATGGGTAAAATCAACAATAAAGTTTGGGAGATAGTTTGCCTTGGTTGTCTTGTTACACTGCTACATAAACCAAAGTCATAAATTTATCAACTGTTTTGTAAGTCAGGTGTTTATCAGTGGAGTAGAAGTCTGGTTTTGTGCACTAGTCATAGTCCCAGTTTCTATCAAATTTGTTTTGATTAAAATTACATTATGGCAGCCATTTGTAAAATCATGTTATTGCTTCTTTTGAACAGAAAGTCATATCAACATGGGGTTTTTACCAGAAGACTTTTTATGATGTCAAGTTGGACCTAAATGAAAATGGTTCCACTTGGACATCCAGTATTCTATCCACTGTGACAAATTGAAAATCTTATCACACAAGAATATTAGAGGTGGTTTCAAAACTGCAGTTAAAAAGAAACAGGCTTGCAAATTTTAGTTATGAGTTATTTCAGAAATGTAATAGTCATACTTTCTGTTACCACAGCAGTTCTTCATAAGATCAATAGTGTCTTTATTGTGCTCATTTGTGACTTTTACGTTAAAAGATTCCAACCTTGTTAATAGAAGACTACTCAGATTCTTGATATGCAGAAATTGTTCATAATAAAATACATTGTTATTAAAATAAACAAAAATCATAATTTGACCCTCTTGATTTCATTTTACATAGGACTCTGTTGTTTTTAGCTCTAACATTTATGTACCATATTTATTCTATTTCCTACATCCACATATTTCTGTTATTGGTTGTAAGTAATGTAATACAAGCACGTTTAAGAAATAATTGTGTACATGAATTATTCTTTGCATAAAAAATCAACATACCTGAATAACAATTTTGACAAGCTCATAGGTGTCAACCTCTTGAGATGAAAACCTGTATGCCAGACCAATAAAACCTTACAAATACAAAAAAAAAACTTACATGAAAAAATGTATTCATACATTATATAAGATCGACAGTTTTAAAACAACAAATGCTATACACAAAGTATTTTTACACATATTTACATAATTATTTACATTTCTGAAACTTTATTTCCTTCTTTTTACTTGTGTGTTGTATTATATGCAACACATGCACCTTTCGCACTTTTCAAAATATATTCTGGGGTTTTAAAGTCTCTGCAGCAGATGTCATTGTTTTTTTTACATTGTAGAAACGATGCAAATGTGTCTGAATTCAGACTTTCTACATTCTGTATGTATTTTCTTCATCATCGAAAAAGATCTCTCACAGTCTGCAGTGTTCCTTCAGATCATGTATGCCCAATGCCACCACTCTAATATCTTTACTGTATATTTTACAAAAAGCATGGGAAGATCCTAACTCTGATACATCTACAATGCCAGGGAAGACTTTAATCCAATCAGCCTGAAACCTGCCAAGACCTCGGTCAGTGTCTTCAAGCTTGCGTTTCTTCGAGTTAGGCGCAGCCATTTGATGGATGGAATATTTCAACTAGATGAAAGAAATAAAAAAAATAATTAAAAATTTAGATTGTATATGTGATAGAAGAAGATCTCCCGATTACAAATGTGTTATGAATTTGTATTTTTTCCCATAAACACCAAGATATTACGCCAGGAGCTATCTAAAAATTGAAATCTAAAAATAAAAATATTCGACAAAGTAGCAGTCCAGAAGTTTGTACCTTGTAAGCTGTTGATCGTTTCTATTAATTGCATATCTGGTATTTGAAAAGTTGTGAATTTGATATATGGTGTGCCTGTTTTGGTCAAAACTGGATGTAAATTGGCAGTGTTACATATTTTCGAGCCACGAGAATGACATCATTCAGTAGCTGTACTACTTCATCATTATGGCAATGCATCTTCCTGTTTGCATTACGTAAACTTAATTCAAAAATATGACAAGAAGATAAAATCCCAGTTCTAAATTCAGCAGACTATTTATTTTTAATTAGTATATTATTAAAAATTTTTAATAAATCGACATCTCCACACAGAAAAGTCGGACGAATTACGGTTACACCACCATGACTGCCACACTACAGTAGGTGAAGTATGAAAATTGATGTCAGCTGTATGCATTTGATAGTAATAAGTATAAAAATAATAAAATAATAATGTATAAAATAAGAAAACATACTACACAGGTAGTTGGTCAATATTAGAAATCCAAATGAGTGTCAAATTTCAGAGCAATAAACGACAAGATCTTCACACACACACACACACACACACAGAGGAGTTGAACCATAAAAGTAAACTCGTTTCATTATCAGGCGAAGGAAAAGTGCGGTTTTGAGTATGATTCGATTGGTTGTTTCAGGCCACCCTGATCTCGTTGACATCTCGTTCTAAAAAAAAATTATGTCCAGAGTCCCGGATTCATACAAAATGAAAAAAATAAAATAAAATTTTAAAAAATTTTAAAAATATTATTTATGAAAAACCGTACAAAACGGTTGTACAGCCGTACACTGACCAAAATGGAAAAAACCGTACAAATTACGGGTAAACCGTACTAGTTGACACCTATGCAAGCTAGCTGTATTTGGACTACATTACAGCTCGCAAGAAAAGGTGATGAATCACATCCATTTTGGACTGCAAGGGGTATTTCAATTGCACTGTTCATGCTGTGACATGTTTTTAGTCCTGCCGCATATTGGGACAACCCCTGCAATCAGAAATACCGGGTTGTCATTTTTATGTTGGAATCTATGCAAAATTTGTGTAAATACTAATAATTTCAAAGACTGGAGTTATTCTGATTATGGATACAATCTCTTGTAGTGGTAATTATATTGGAATATATATTGAAGGCTTGTTTCCAAAATAGAATTATGTTTTCAATAAACTTTGAAAAAAATTTGGAAGAATGTGCCTGTATAATCTCATTTTGAATGTATTTTGGTAATACTTTATAAATATCATTGAATGATATCAGTTTTTAAAATACAAAATGAAATTCTTAAATAAATTATGCATGAAAGAAACCTAATCAGTCATTTCTATGCAGGGGATGAATGCAATTTTTTTTTAAATTACCATGATGCAGGTTATAATACTTTCTTAATTTCACCAGGTCAACATGCAATCCTTGGTCATTTTTGTTTTGAAAATGAATTAGTTTAGTAACTTTTAGAGCTGGCCTAAATTTAATTGATCTTAGCAGTTTTTGTATCAAAATAATGTTTTAATATACAAGCCATGCTCACATGAGACCATTTTAAGGTTTACCGTAAAATGTCAAGTTAAATAGAGGTAAATTTTGAGTTTATAAGTTTATTTGTATATCATTATTATTTCTCAAGAACTTCTTAGCTAATTTGTGTGCATTTTATTGAAGCTGTTGCTATAAATTTGTTGAGTTGATGAGTATACTTCTGTTTTAAATTCTACGAGCTGTTTAACTATGACTGCCACCAAGCATCTCAGTATTTTATATAAATCCCAATAAAATCCTTTATTTTTTAGGATCTGTATGATGTCCATATTTCCTTTAATATCACTACATTTTTGTATTGAAACACATGCCATAAAGAACATAGCCTGATCCATTATGATGGCTGAGCCTGATCCATTATGATGGCTGTATTCAGTACATGTGTGTTTGTGAGTTACACATGTTGTATGATACATGCTTTACATTATTTCAGTGGTTTAATTATTAATATTGGCTGGTTGTTTCATGTACTTAAAAATGTGGTAATCAATTCAAATAATAGCATGTCATTATCCCAATTTTTCTTCATCATTTCTTGTAAAATCCCAGTATTTTTCCCTCTATTTTATGAGACCCAATGTATCAATTAAAACCCTGTAATTTTAAACAATTTGGCTAGGTGGCTTGTCTGTGTTGTGAAGGCTTATTCAATGATGAACTAGCAGTAAGAGTGAAGTTCACTAGTTGTTATCGCATGCCGTTCATTGTCTTCCAACTTGAATGAATGTGACACCCCCTCAACCAACACTTATTGAGTAGACTTTTGATTTTCTAGATAACAGAAAGTCAGGAAAATGAGGTTCTGATTCTGTACTATGAAGCTCCTAGTAAGTTAATTAATGATTTATTGTTATTGAAGTCACGACTCAGTATATGTAAGCAGAATGTGTAATGTTAGTTTCTGTCAGTTAAGATGAAGTTATATACCTGTACAAGAGAGAGAGAGAGAGAGAGTTGTTGTTGTTGTTGTGGGGCTTAATGCCATTTTTCAGCACACGATAGGCTATACATGGTGGCCAGTATTAATGGTGGAGGAAGAAACCAGGAAATCCCCGGAAAGAACCACCGACCCACGAGAAGCTACTGACAAGCTTTCTCACGTATCCACATTAGCCAAATCCTAGACTCGAACCCATGCAGACAGAGGTGAGATGGCAGTGATCCGTAATGGAGAGCGCTTTAGACCACTCAGCCACTCAGGACCCCGAGAGAGAGAGAGAGAGGATTAATTTGAAATAATTCAAAATTCATTCAGGAGAATCCTGTTTAACATTTATATTTTTAGAAAAGTGAAATTTTAAGATGCAAATTTTATTTAATAATGTATTGAGCATGTATATGTGTTTGGACTTGTAAAGAGTGAAAATTTACATAGCTATGTAAAAATGGAAGAAAAAAAAATCATTCATCATCAGCATTATGAAACTGTCTTGTCCAAATGAAAACCACTGTATACAAAGATAGGTTTAAAAAAAATGGATGTTCTGCTGTAAGTATATTTCTAGAGTTACTGTTTGTGTGCAGATCACTTTGATCTGTAAAAGGAGTCCTCTGATATACAAACTACCTATTTTATGTCACTCGGTGTTTTAAGATTTCCCAGGTGTTTTCACATTAAAATGTAAATAGAACCTGTTTGTTGTCCATTATCTGTCCATCCATTCGCACAAGTATATTATCACTACTCATCCTAAAATATTTAGAGGATTACACACTTTCCTCCCATGGTCTAGTTGGTACTAAATGCTTCAGTGGCCATCTTAACAATTTTGTTATTGGAGCTTCTACTGAACAGATAATCATATCAACATGTAATTTTCACATGAAGACTTCTTATAATATATAGTTGTTTTTAAATTAAAATGGTACTGATCTGACATTCAGTATGATTATCATGCTGGCCATCTTTATGTATGTTAAAAGGCAGGATCTTATTGGATTTTTCAGATAATAAAAATAGATACCAAAATGCCAGTTGTGATAATGTTGTAAGAAACAAATTTTCATAACAACTTAATTTAAGCAAAAAGAACATTGGATTCAGAATAGATACCTCTTACATACTGTCCATTCACTCTATCCACTGAGCTAATCTGAACCCATGGTGAAGCAAGGAAAATTTGATGATAAAAACAATTTAAATTTCCAGCTGCATTTGGGGGTGGGGGTTTCATGTAGATTATGGTGCGTGCTTAATCTATCTTCAAAATAAAAATACTTTAATACAAGACTATGCAAAGCAGAACTTGGAGGGGGGTGCTGACTTGTACACGATGGTGTATGTGTGTGTGTGTTTTGGATTTTTAACGTAGCTTTAACAATTTTGCAGTCATATCGATACGATGTCTGCAGTGTGGCAGTTTATAGTGATGTCTAGCACTGGGGCATCATGCCGCAAACATGTAGCATCATATCCCACCCAGTCACATTATGCTGACACCAGGCCAACCAGTCCTAACACTAACCTCTTAATGCTGAGCGCCAAGCAAGGCAGTTGCTAGTACCATTTTTATAAGTCTTTGGAATGACTTGGTTACCCCAACCCCAACTCGGTTGGGGTTGGGGTAACCGAGTCAACCGGTTTCAACCTGCAACCTCCGCATCCGAGGCAGACGCTTTAACTACTAGGACACCGGAGCGGTTGCACTCAATGGTAAATATTACTTTAATAGTGGGAAAACAAGCCTTCAGAAGCGAAAACTGACAGAAATTACTTACTTGATACTTGGAATTCAAATCAAAGCTGCAATGTGACCATTGCATTTAGTACATTTAGAAAATTCAGAAAAAGTTTTTTTTAAAGAGTCTAACAGTCTTTATTTTCTTGAGATAAAATGTTTAGTTTGAATGTCTGCCACTTGTCTGCCACTTTCGGGAATGAGAATACAGTGAATGGCACATAATACACCTGCCCTATGTCTAGTCTTTGGTGTAGGCACTGTTGTTTGTCAACGTATGTAAAACTTCATGGGTAGAAACCATATTTTTTAAATTAGATTTACGTGACTGTGACCTCTGATATTTGGACCCAGAACAAACTTTGGTTAAAGAACTTGTTGTAAAACAAGAGCTATTCAACAAAAGTCATATTTCTTTTGAGTCATGATGACCTTGAACTTTGAACTAAAAATGAATAGTCCTCTTCAATACATTAAGTGCAAGCATTTCACAAATCTTGGTTAAGGTACTGTAGTTGCACTGCTCCCTCGTTTAGCATGCCTGGTTAATTTTAAAACCTACATTTATCCAACATTTTCTGATAGAAAAAGCAAAATAGGCATCTGTTTGCTTAACATTAAAACAAAATAGAAATCTAAATTGGTCATTAAAAGTTTGATGCATTGCACATTTTGTCACCAAAAAATGATGGTCAGTGCACCAAATTCAGGATAATCATCAAACAATTTAAAAATTTTGAATGAGAAATCAGATATAATTTTATATTTGCCTGAAGAAAAATATTTTTAAAAATTAAAACATTTATTACGATTCTATAGTCATAAACTAAGTAACAGAAAAGCGCTAAAAACAGCAAGTTTTGTAAAACAAAACAGATAATTTATTTCTCTAGAATACAAAGTGTAATGTTAAAAACAACATACTGTATTGTTAATTGAATTCCAAATAGTCCTAAAAGTTCTATCACAAGTCCATATGTATAGAGTTCCAAATGAATTCCAGCGGTGCTCCAAAAAATCATATATTGAATGTGCTCATGTGCCTGTAGTCTAGAATGTGCTAATGTACCAATGGCTTGGAATGTGGCATTGTACTAAGTCTTGATGTAACAATAATATAATCCAAAAGGTCTTGGAATGAATTTACAAGAATTCCAAAATAATGATTTAGTCAAAATAGTATTAATGAGTTCTTTGTAATTCCAGTGAATAATTTAAATAAATCCACTCAAATTAAAAACTGAACACAATAACGGTAAGAATGAGTAATTTTTCAATTAAACAACATTGATATAAAAAGCTAAGACACAATAATGGAGCCAGTATGTAGGTCAGTTTCCTTTTTTAAAACATTCAGAGTTGTCAACAAGATGAGGAATTTCCAAGTGAAAAACTAATGTCTTAGATACAAATAAACATCTTTACCTCCAATGATATAAATATTTTGTCTATAATCATAGAGAAATATTAGATACTGTATGTAATATGGTGTTTACAAAATAAATATCCCTAATGAGGTAGACCATTAACTTGATTGTGGACAAAGATCATTTACAAAATACAGATATACATAACTTAAAAGTCATGAAGAACAGCCAATAATTCAAAATAAATACACACAACACAATATATAAAAAATACTGATGAATGAAATATTGATAAATGCCTTAGGTGGCTGGCAACACTGAAATAAATGCCAATTAATGATGTCCACTGAAATTTGTGTTCTAACTTGTCACTGAATTGGGTTTTAATTTAGTCATTACAGATGTAATAAGCTTTCATGTATTCAAGTGTGAGCATGAGTCTAAGTGCATATTCAGTAGCTAAGCTGCTATTTTGACGACTTTTGAGAATCTAATGGTTCTTTGACACAGTGATACATGTAAATTAACAAATTAGTTGTTGCCAACTAATTAAAGTATATTAAGGGTTCGAAGATCGCAGTAATACCAGCTGTATATCAGCATTATTTCCTTTTAAAATGGTACACTGTTCACAATTACATATATGCCTTTGCTTTAATAAGTGGATTGTTCTGGGATGGTGCAACACAAGTCTATGAAGTAAGAGCCTTTACTTCATTTGTGTTTGTATACAATTATTTCACAGGGTGTAAAACTGAGAGGAGTTTTGCTGATGCACATATTTGTTAGTACTAAATGTCGAATGGATTTATTTTAAAAGCCTGCCATCAGATTGCAAGCATCCATTAATATTAAAATCCATGATCAGAATATTTGTGTTGAACAACAGAGATTATAATTTTCAAGTATCAGCTTGCCCCAACCACCTTTTAATATTTAACCACAATTTTTTTCCCTACGTTGTGGTCAGTTTTTATAGACCTTGTTGCTGTCAAGTTATTGAGGGAGCATATTTCTTCTTTCAGCATAAACTTAACTTTCTAACCTTTAAGCTTACAAAATGCAAGTTATTCACAAACTTTGGCATAGGTACATTGTCAATAACTAAACATTTTGTGCATAAACCATTTTTCTTCTTTCGTTCTATGTGACATTCTCATTTGATCTTTTGACCCTGAAATCAATGATATTCTCCCATTCCCGAAGTGTACAATGTCCAGAGTTTGGCCAGGGTCTGATATGTAGAATTCATGTTATTGAACAGAAATCTTTTTTCTTTCTTCTTTTCAGTCTGTGTGACCTTGACCTTTGACTATTTGACCCCCAAATTGATAGGTTTCTTCCTTATCCAAAATGCAGGTAAAGTTTGGTCCAGGTATGTGATGTATATCTAATGTTATCATGTGAAAGTCATTTGTCTGCTTTTATTCTGTGACCTTGACCTTTTTATCTTTGTACCCAAATTGTTAGTTTTTCTCCCTCGTGTAGATAGTTGACAGCCTGAGTTATTTTTAAGAAACGGCATTGATAACGGACAGATGGACATCATAACATTATTATGATCTGCCTTATTTTCAGGTGTACAGAAATGTCTATTGGGTCAGACTTAGCCCTTTTGTGAACAATAGGTGATATCAATCAGTAAGGGGTATGCAATAAAAAAAACAAGAAAAACTGACCTTCAAAGTATGTCTTGCTTTGATTGAAACTACAGTGTGAACACCCATTGGTAGGCATTGAGAATACCTGCTTGTACAAGATGTATAAACATTTTGCTCAATTCTGCTGTAGAGTTCAGCATATATGTAAAGGGCACTGTTCATAAAGGTTACTTTCTTGATTGCACATTGCAAACAGGTATCATTAGATTTAAATAGCTGTAATGGTTTTATTTTGTATGCCTTGACTAATGCTGTACCTGCTGTAATGGTATAGGTTGTCTATACATACTAATGCCCCTAAGGACACATCAGTCTGTCAGTATGCGCTTCCACAACCAATATTTATATTCCAGTTTGCTCTAAGAATGTGCCAAATTTGTGGTGCTTTTATGCATCTTGCATTTTTTTCATAGGATCCATCAGGTCTAAACTTGAGACTGGGTCAATCCATACTTAATTTCTTTCGACAATAACAGCCTGGTCTAAATTTGACGAGTCAGACTTAAAATTCGTTCAGATTCCTGGATTGCATACAAGTTGCAGTCCAGACTGAGGTCCTGTTTGTGCAGTACCAGCCAAATTATTTTTACTAATGCCTTCACTTTCACTACCATTTACAAAAACAAAAGTCTCTCAAAGGGATTGATGCTCTTCTGACCAGAAAGAACATCAGGCAATTCAAGATAAGACCACGTATTTTTAGCTGCTGTTTTGACCATATTGGATGTAAGGCCTGCACTATTTTGATATAAGACAAAGGACATCATTAGAAGCCAATATAATCATGCATTCAGGAGGAATATCAACATGATTTTCAAGATGGACATCATGGTGGCAATATTACATGTCATATCTGCATCATTTTCATTTATGCCTAACGGGGCACTATAAGAAGTCTTCTGGTGAAACCCCATGTTGATAAGTCTTTCATTTTAGGATGAGTGGCTGCCATGGTGCCATACTGAATGTCAGATTGATATTTTCATTTAGAGAAAGGTAGACATCATTAGAAATCTTGTGAAAATCCCATGTCAATATGATTTTTTTTTTCATTTAGGAGTAGCAATAATTATAGTTTTCTGCATTTGTATGGGAAAATATGAACAAGTTTTTCTGAGTAATGCTGCACAACCTTGGGAGTGCAGTATTAATAAAAAAACAAAACAAATTCATATTTCCCATACAAATGCAGTAACCTCTTTTATTATATACTCATTTTGTTTTTCTACCTAAGGATTAATAATGAAAAGAATACACAACAAAACAAAGTAATTGAATTTATGCTGTATTCCAAAATAAATTCACAACTGTAAATTCATCAATACACAGTAACAATATTAATGTGCACATAACACTACCCAGCGACCTTTGGACTTCATTGTATGATCAACATTAGTTTAAAAAAGAATTGTCATTTTGGTTTACTTACAATTGATTTTAGAGTTAAATTGTGAATGAATGTGCATTGCAACAACTTTTCCAGTTGGTTTAGAATGGATGGTTTTGTCTTTTCTGTAGATTTTACTCAATTTTGCTTTTCTGCTTGTGATGGAATGGATTTATTAGCTGTGTCAATTCCATACAAAGTACTTATCTGAGAAGAGAGGGGACTGCTTTGAACCAGCTGCATGTGTGTTTCTGTTCTGTCATTGATTGTTTGGAATCATAATGTAGGAGAAATATGAACTCTTTAAGTTGAAATTATCAAACAGAATATCACATTCATTTAATTTTGAGCACAGTAAGGAGAACGAGATTGCAGTTGGAAATGTAGTCAAAATTACAGTACAATTTTGCAGTGTGTAATTAAGTTTTAGAACCCATGAAACGGCTCGTGTAATATGGATTTGTTAGAACTAAGAAAGTACATTTTTAGGAAATTCAAGATGCTAAATTGTTAAGTATATTTTTTGCCATTCTTATTACCAGCTAACGAAGACATGTTTATGCCTTGTGACTTGCATGCTCTTTGTAGGGACTCCAGCTATACAATGACCTATATGGCTTCTATTGCTAGCCTAAATCACAAACATTGTATAAAAGAAGTTGACATGGTAAATTGCAAAGCAGCTGATGTGTGACAGTCCATTCAGCCAGCGGAAATAAGAATTCTTTCTGTCTTGGCTTATTGACTCTGAGGCCCTTAATTTTTTACCAAGACATTCAGTTCCATTTTTTTTCTTCTCAAATTTAGTACTTTCACTTGTAAAATGGTACATCACAGATATGTGATAGCCCTTGGCCTTCATATGCTTTTCTATGCTGTTTTTATAGACCTCAGAGAGCACTGGTAATAGTATGAGCCATTCCATTTATGAAAAGTTGCGAACATTTTTCCTAAATAACTGCTTAAATGATCAGAATGGTATTTCCAATACTGCATCTCTCAGATTTGTTATGGACATTGCAAACATCACATTCATTCATTTGCTTGTTTGAAAGTTTCATTTATGACTGTTACATATATGTAATTTAGTTATTTGTGTTTTAAATTTTTTTTTTATTTTAATTTTGTTTCATTACATGTTATCGTAATGATAATTTTTATTCAATGGATTTGACATTTTTTTCTTCAGAAAATCAGTTCAGTTCTTATTAGCCTGATTAAAATGCAATAGTTTTGCTATATTGTATTTTTAGCTGATCTAGTTCTTGATCTTGATTCAGATTTCGTAAACACTGAGTGAAAATCATTGGTCGTAATCAAGGTCATTCTTGGCTTGCGTCAGCTCTGTTGTAAACAACCTTTTTTAAAATTCATTTCCAATGTGGGAATCGTTGATTTTTAGCTAAGGCTATACTAGAGTACGTGCTAATTGACATATTTTTTACTGCGCTGTTCGAATTAAGTGTTCACGTGTCCCATCACGCGGGTCTCAAATTGCGTTTTTTGTTGGGTTTGATACTCAATCTGTGTTTCTGAGTCAGTTGTAAATCATACGTTCAGGCTGAAAGGTATTCCTGTTGTTGCCATTTGAATTGAGTTTTTCTTATTTAAAATAATTTATTCACCCTAGAAAATACTCTTCTTCATCGAAATTCTTGGACAAAGACATTTATTGGAAATTATTCAGAACTCTAAATAAAGCCGGATTATTATTTTGGATTCAAAAAGGAACTGTTGACACATTAACACAAAAGAAGTTATAGAGGACATCATCGCCTTCCATCTTGGAACATCATCAAGATTCGAACTTGGATTCAATTAGAACTTTTTAATGATAGGACTTATATTTTTGAATTCTAGGATTAATTTTTGGATTAGATTCACAAACCATAAGTCCTTTTCCATATTTTTACCTTGTTTTCTAGGGAAATAAATTATTTTGTTAAATTTACAAAGCCTGTTGGCTTCACTCATTTCTTTGTTACTTTATATGAGCCTAGTCACGTAACAAAGAAAATTGGGGTTGTCGTCCTTGGGATATATGAATTTGACTAAAATATTTCAGAAAATTGTTTTTTGAAATTTAAATTCCCCTAGTTTTCAGAATATTTTAAATCCCAAGTATTTTTTCATATTTTGTTTGAAATCTTTAGTGGAATCAACAGGCTTTTTCACAATATCATCAAAAGTAGAGATATTTTTAAAATTTTACCCAGGAGTGGTTGGAAATTTTGAAAATGGAAGTCCAGCTACAAAAGTTGGAATTAGAGATAAGACAGGTTCAGTTTCAGATAGAAATGATACAAATGGAAAGAAAAAGGGAGGAAAGACAAATGCAATTTGAGAAAGAAAAACTAAATATGCAAATGCAAAGAGGAAAGGATGAAAGGGAATTTCAAATTCGGTTAAAAGAATTAGAGCTGGCAAAAGGAAAACACTCCTCTACTTTTGAATGTTTTCAAAAATATCAAGTTAGTGCCCCCTTTTCTGGAAAAAGAAGTAGACAGATATTTTCCTCATTTTGAAACAACTGCGGAAAATTTGAAGTGGCCAAGGGAGCATTGGACTCAATTACTACAATGTGTACTTATTGGTAAAGCTAGTGATATTTGCCATTCAATGTCAGTTCATCAAAGTGCTGACTATGATGTAGTTAAGGAATGCATTTTAAAGGGTTATGAGTTAGTCCCTGAGGCTTATCAGCAAAAATTTAGGAACTATAAAAAAGATGCTGGACAAACTCATGTCGAATTCGCAAAAGAAAAAGTGCAGTTATTTGAGAGATGGTGCTTAGCTGAGAAAGTTGAACATGGTTATGAAAGTTTCAAACAACTTGAATTACTTGAGGAGTTCAAGAACTGTGTCCATAGTGACATTAAGACTTATCTTGAAGAGCATAAGATCGAAACCTTGGAAAATGCTGCTCGTGCTGTTGATGAGTATTCTTTAACTCATAAAGCTTCTGTTGTAAGCAAGTCTTTCACTCAGCAGTCTATTGGTAGAAAGGTATTTCAGCCTAATACGACTCCTTCTAAAACTCAATCTGGCACAACTTTTAAAAGTCAAGCTTCTGATAAGCTTGATTCAAAGTCCTTGTCTATTCCTACGTGAACCTATTGCAAGAGAAAAGGACACATTATTTCTGATTGCTTCAAATTGAAATATAAGCATCAGAATCAAGATAGACCTATCCCAAATGCTCTTATTTCTAAGGGGTCAAAGTCATGGTCATGTATTGAAAGCAATACATTTGTTGGGTCTAATAAACCCCAGTCTGATTTTATTATGGAGAATTATGAACCATTCATGTCGAAGGGTTCTATATCACACTTGGGTGATTTGGCCAATCCTATCCCTATTAAAATTTTAAGGGATACAGGAGCTTCTCAGAGTCTTTTATTATCAGGTACATTGCCTTTTTCTGAGAAGTCTTCTTCTAATGAGAGTGTTCTCATTCAGGGAGTAGAGTGCGACTTTGTTAATGTTCCTCTCCATTCTGTAAATTTATCATCAGACCTAGTTTCAGGACTTGTGACAGTCGGAATCGTGTCTTCTTTACCCGTTGAGGGCATTCATTTGTTACTAGGAAACGACCTAGCTGGAGACAAGGTTGTGGTTAATCCACTTGTAACTGACAAGCCTTCTTTGGATCAAAAAGTTGATCCTATTGAAAAAGAATTCCCTGATTTATACCCAGCTTGTGCAGTTACTAGACCTATGGCAAAGAAAGATCTTGAGAATGATTTCAATAAAGAAAATATTCCTTTAGCTGACACATGTATTGGTCAGGCTTTTGATGAGATCACTTTCCCTCCTTGTTTGGATCAATCAAATGGTATTCATCACGGTGATCCTCTTTTAACTACTCATTCTCTTTTTTCTTATCAGTGTGACAAACGACAATCACTTGTCATCGAACAGGAAAAAGAACCTGAGATCTCCTGTTTGTTTCAGAGGGCCATTAGTGAAACTGAAGCCACCGAAGTACCTGTCTGTTATTTCATTAAAAATGGAATTCTTATGAGAAAATGGAGACCTCCCGAGGTACCTGCTGGTGATGAATGGTCATTGAACTATCAGATTGTAGTTCCAAAATCTTACAGACAGGAAATATTTAGTTTGGTCCATGAAACTCCTCTGGCTGGTCATATAGGGATTAATAAGGCTTATCACAAGAGCTTCACTCTCTTTAATTGGCCAAAAATCAAACGTGATGTTTGTAAATACTGTAGATCTTGTCATACTTGTCAAATGGTAGGAAAACCCAATCAGAAGATACCTAAGGCTCATCTGCAACCTATTCCTGCATTTGACGAACCATTTAGCAGAATTATGGTAGATTGTGTTGGTCCCTTACCCAA
>JAECUM010010087.1:0-40897 GCA_016617855.1 Megalonaias nervosa
GTGCGTGTGTGATTTGGATTTTTAACGTAGCTTTAACAATTGTTCAGTCATATCGCTACGATGTCTGCAGTGTGGCAGTTTATTGTTATGTCTAGCACTATGGCATCATGCCGCAGAAATGTAGCATGATTTCCCACCCCCACCCCCGTCACATTCTCGCGACACTAGGCCGACCAGCCCTTACACTAACCTCTTAATGCTGAACGTCTATTGAGGCACCTGCTAGTACCATTTTAACAAGTCTTTGGTATGACTTGGCTGGGGTTCAAACCCGCAACCTCCCGCATCCAAGGCGGACGCTCTGACCACTAGACCACCGGAGTGGTCGACGTGTGCCCAGTCCAAGAACCATTCGTAACGAAGCTTCTTGCAATCGAGCGAATTTTATTTCCAAGAAGAGTTCCTTATCAATAAATGCACGTCGGGTAACATCTCGCGTATAGTATCGCAAGGGACGACTTCGTGAAATATTTTGGGACTAGGAATTTAACTTGCAAGAGCTGGCCCCTCTATGAGCTTCAACTGAAAATAACATTGTGTTTATGTATAATTCGTATCGTATTTATCGAAACAAATTTTCTTTCTGAAAATGCAAATACATTATGCTGTACTTGTAAATGTCCTTTAATAGGATTCCCCTATTTTGGTCTCTTAGGGACGTTTCTTGACAAGAAAATCGCATTGGCACGACGATACTCGCAATCTCTTACCTGACGTGTCCTTGTATTCGATGTCCCAAATAATGTGGCATGTAGCCTATGTAGGCCAGTGCAAATCTGGTATGGAATGATAATAAATTCTCACATCACTGAAATTATTGCACCAGTCAGGTATATGGCACTCGCAAAAGGAGAAAGTTACAACTAGCTACAAATGCCCATCTCTAAATAAGCTGACAGTCACACTTGACTATTAAGCAAAGGCTGGTGGTTGCTCGAGATTTAAGGAAGGTAAAAAGAGGACGAACAAGAGTAAGTAAGTAAACGATTGACAGTGTACATTTTCGTCCCTTAGTACAATGATCAATGCGGCTACCATAACGGCGACGAGATGATGTACTTCAACCGGCATAGCCCTGACAATCACTAGGTCTTATTTATAGCCAACTAGTTCATTAGAATGTGATTTTGGAAAGGTGCTTGTGAGATACGAAGTCAGGCGCTTTGGCAATTATTGATGGTAATTTGTTCAAAGTCCATAATGAACGTGAAAAGACGTTGAACGTGAAATAAAATTTTTTTGGTGGTGACGTTAGTTGCTACTTATTTCTGTGGTTCGCACTAGCTTGGCTATACCCTAGGGTCAAGAAATTGTCCGCTGCTATGTCCACTTGAATTGTCTTTCCAGACCATACGGGTGTCTTTAGCAACAATACGAAGAATACATCACTGGTCAATAAACACCAAATGTAGCCAACATAAAATGTATGCACAATACAATGGCTGAATATCAATTCCGATCATTAATCCGTGTATCGGTTGGTGGGATATTCAAATTTACATGCAGCTTCATTCTTCTAGCAACCATACTGAACCGTTAGAAAATCTCGCAATGAAAAGTAATATAGCAGCCTATTCTCGTAATTCGGAGGAGAATTTGCCTTTCGGAACAAATATCATTGACCATTTTATATTCTATAACTTTTTGTACTTACTCGAATAGTAATCGTCATAGTAATCAACACTTTCCAACGGACTTTCTGTACAAATAATTTGGGTGAAATATTACGAGAAACTGCCGGTTGTAGGAATAGACCTAGAATGATTTGCAGTTGGAGAGGTTAAGACTAGTTTCTCCATCCTTACCTTTTGGATAATATGGCCTTTTCGTCGTTCTGGTAGTATACTCCCTTGCTGAAAATCAAAACAAACTTTGTAGTTTCTGCATTGTAAACAATGTTCAGTAGGTGGTCAGTATCTTAAATTATTATATTTCATCGTTCCCAGTCTCGTACGATTAACCTTTCTCATACTTCGAAGACGATGAATAGGATTTATAGTCTTGATTTTCAGCTTTAGTGTTGACAAACGAACAAAATGTCGACTTATCGCTAATGCGTACAATGGAGCCAAGGAACTGGAGATGAAACCAAATAATGCCGTCGCCACCCGATACGAAACAAAGTCCTTTTTGTCTATATAGTTCTCCAGCATTCCTAAGAATGCTACTTTAATTGCTTTTACTGATGTTACAAGTCGAATTAAGCCATGCTTAGATCGATGATGCATGATAACTATGACACGTGAATATCGCCGATACTTTCGAGTTTTAATAACTTGATGGTATTTTTGTTCCCTTGGGAGTATTATTTACACAGTTGCAACTTAAAATAGCTCATGCAACATGAGGGGTCTGTACACTTTTGAATGTGTATCAAAACGAAACGTGGACCGACCCTGACAGTATTGTAGGTTCTAGAAGTGTAGTTGGACACAGTTTCACTAACCATTTATCCAAACCTCGACGTATACAGTGCGTGTGTGATTTGGATTTTTAACGTAGCTTTAACAATTGTTCAGTCATATCACTACGATATCTGCAGTGTGGCAGTTTATAGTTATGTCTTGCACTATGGCTTCATGCCGCAGAAATGCAACATGATGTCCCCCCTCAGTCACATTCTCCCGACACTAGGCCGACCAGCCCTAACACTAACCTCTTAATGCTGAACGTCTATCGAGGCATCTGCTAGTACCATTTTTACAAGTCTTTGGTATGACTTGGCTGGGGTTCAAACCCGCAACCTCTCGCATCCGAGGCGGACGCTCTGACCACTAGACCACCGGAGTGGTCGACGTGTGCCCAGTCCAAGAACCATTCGTAACGAAGCTTCTTCGCAACCGAGCGAGTTTTATTTGCAAGAAGAGTTCCTTATCAATAAATGCACGTCGGGTAACATCTCGCGTATGGTATCGCAAGGGACGACTTCGTGAAATAATTGGGGACTAGGAATTTAACTTGCAAGAGCTGGCACCTCTATGAGCTTCATCTGAAAATAACTGTGTTTATACATAATTTGTATCGTATTTATCGAAATAAATTTTCTTTCTGAAAATGCAAATACATTATGCTGTACTTGTAAATGTCCTTTAATAGGATTCCCCTATTTTGGTCTCTTAGGGACGTTTCTTGACAAGGAAAGCGCATTCGCGCCACGATACTCGCAATCTCTTACCTGACGTGTCCTTGTATTCGATGTCCCAAATAATGTGGCATGTAGCCTATGTAGGCCAGTGCAAATCTGGTATGGAATGGTAATAAATTCCCACATCACTGAAATTATTGCACCAGTCAGGTATGTGGCACTCGCAAAGGAGAAAGTTACAACTAGCTACAAATGCCCATCTGTAAGTAAGTTTACAGTCACACTTGACTATTAAGCAAAGGCTGGTGGTTGCTCGAGATTTAAGGAAGGTAAAGAGAGGACAAACAAGAGTAAGTAAGTACAAGATTGACAGTGTACGTTTTCGTCCCCTAGTACACAGATGAATGCGGCTACCATAACGGCGACGAGATGATGTACTTCAACCGGCATAGCCCTGACAATCACTAGGTCTTATTTATAGCCAACTAGTTCATTAGAATGTGATTTTGGAAAGCTGCTTGTGAGATACGAAGTTAGGAGCTTTGGCAATTATTGATGGTAATTTGTTCAAAGTCCATATTGAACGTGAAAAGACGTTGAACGTGAAATAACATTTTGGTGTTGACCTTAGTTGGTACTTATTCCTGTGGTTCGCATTAGCTTGGCTATATCCTAGGGTCAAGTAATTGTCCGCTGCTATGTCCACTTGAATTGTCTTTCCAGACCATACGGGTGTCTTTAGCAACAATACGAAGAATACATCACTGGTCTATAAACACCAAATGTAGCCAACATAAAATGTATGCACAATACAATGGCTGAATATCAATTCCGATCATTAATCCCTGTATCGGTTGGAGGGATATTCAAATTTACATGCAGCTTCATTCTTCTAGCAACCATACTGAACCGTTAGAAAATCTCGCAATGAAAAGTAATATAGCAGCCTATTCTCGTAATTCGGAGGAGAATTTGCCTTTCGGAACAAATATCATTGACCATTTTATATTCTATAACTTTTTGTACTTACTCGAATAGTAATCGTCATAGTAATCAACACTTTCCAACGGACTTTCTGTACAAATAATTTGGGTGAAATATTACGAGAAACTGCCGGTTGTAGGAATAGACCTAGAATGATTTGCAGTTGGAGAGGTTGAGACTAGTTTCTCCATCCTTACCTTTTGGATAATATGGCCTTTTCGTCGTTCTGGTAGTATACTCCCTTGCTGAAAATCAAAACAAACTTTGTAGTTTCTGCATTGTAAACAATGTTCAGTAGGTGGTCAGTATCTTAAATTATTATATTTCATCGTTCCCAGTCTCGTACGATTAACCTTTCTCATACTTCGAAGACGATGAATAGGATCTATAGTCTTGATTTTCAGCTTTAGTGTTGACAAAAGAACAAAATGTCGACTTATCGCTAATGCGTACAATGGAGCCATGGAACTGGAGATGAAACCAAATAATGCCGTCGCCACCCGATACGAAACAAAGTCCTTTTTGTCTATATAGTTCTCCAGCATTCCTAAGGATTCTACTTTAATTGCTTTTACTGATTTTACAAGTCGAATCAAGCCATGCTTAGATCGATGATGCATGATAACTATGACACGTGAATATCGCCGATACTTTCGAGTTTTAATAACTTGATGGTATTTTTGTTCCCTTGGGAGTATTATTTACACAGTTGCAACTTAAAATAGCTCATGCAACATGAGGGGTCTGTACACTTTTGAATGTGTATCAAAACGAAACGTGGACCGACCCTGACAGTATTGTAGGTTCTAGAAGTGTAGTTGGACACAGTTTCACTAACCATTTATCCAAACCTCGACGTATACAGTGCGTGTGTGATTTGGATTTTTAACGTAGCTTTAACAATTGTTCAGTCATATCACTACGATATCTGCAGTGTGGCAGTTTATAGTTATGTCTTGCACTATGGCTTCATGCCGCAGAAATGCAACATGATGTCCCCCCTCAGTCACATTCTCCCGACACTAGGCCGACCAGCCCTAACACTAACCTCTTAATGCTGAACGTCTATCGAGGCATCTGCTAGTACCATTTTTACAAGTCTTTGGTATGACTTGGCTGGGGTTCAAACCCGCAACCTCCCGCATCCGAGGCGGACGCTCTGACCACTAGACCACCGGAGTGGTCGACGTGTGCCCAGTCCAAGAACCATTCGTAACGAAGCTTCTTCGCAACCGAGCGAATTTTATTTGCCAAGAAGAGTTCCTTATCAATAAATGCACGTCGGGTAACATCTCGCGTATAGTATCGCAAGGGACGACTTCGTGAAATATTGGGGACTAGGAATTTAACTTGCAAGAGCTGGCACCTCTATGAGCTTCATCTGAAAATAACTGTGTTTATACATAATTTGTATCGTATTTATCGAAATAAATTTTCTTTCTGAAAATGCAAATACATTATGCTGTACTTGTAAATGTCCTTTAATAGGATTCCCCTATTTTGGTCTCTTAGGGACGTTTCTTGACAAGGAAAGCGCATTCGCGCCACGATACTCGCAATCTCTTACCTGACGTGTCCTTGTATTCGATGTCCCAAATAATGTGGCATGTAGCCTATGTAGGCCAGTGCAAATCTGGTATGGAATGGTAATAAATTCCCACATCACTGAAATTATTGCACCAGTCAGGTATGTGGCACTCGCAAAGGAGAAAGTTACAACTAGCTACAAATGCCCATCTGTAAGTAAGTTTACAGTCACACTTGACTATTAAGCAAAGGCTGGTGGTTGCTCGAGATTTAAGGAAGGTAAAGAGAGGACAAACAAGAGTAAGTAAGTACAAGATTGACAGTGTACGTTTTCGTCCCCTAGTACACAGATGAATGCGGCTACCATAACGGCGACGAGATGATGTACTTCAACCGGCATAGCCCTGACAATCACTAGGTCTTATTTATAGCCAACTAGTTCATTAGAATGTGATTTTGGAAAGCTGCTTGTGAGATACGAAGTTAGGAGCTTTGGTAATTATTGATGGTAATTTGTTCAAAGTCCATATTGAACGTGAAAAGACGTTGAACGTGAAATAACATTTTGGTGTTGACCTTAGTTGGTACTTATTCCTGTGGTTCGCACTAGCTTGGCTATTCGCTAGGGCCAAGAAATTGTCCAATGCTATGTCCACTTGAATTGTCTTTCCAGACCATACGGGTGTCTTTAGCAACAATACGAAGAATACATCACTGGTCAATAAACACCAAATGTAGCCAACATAAAATGTATGCACAATACAATGGCTGAATATCAATTCCGATCATTAATCCGTGTATCGGTTGGAGAGATATTCAATTTTACATACAGCTTCATTCTTCTAGCAACGATACTGAACCGTTAGAAAATCTCGCAATGAAAAGTAATATAGCAGCCTATTCTCGTAATTCGGAGGAGAATTTGCCTTTCGGAACAAATATCATTGACCATTTTATATTCTATAACTTTTTGTACTTACTCGAATAGTAATCGTCATAGTAATCAACACTTTCCAACGGACTTTCTGTACAAATAATTTGGGTGAAATATTACGAGAAACTGCCGGTTGTAGGAATAGACCTAGAATGATTTGCAGTTGGAGAGGTTAAGACTAGTTTCTCCATCCTTACCTTTTGGATAATATGGCCTTTTCGTCGTTCTGGTAGTATACTCCCTTGCTGAAAATCAAAACAAACTTTGTAGTTTCTGCATTGTAAACAATGTTCAGTAGGTGGTCAGTATCTTAAATTATTATATTTCATCGTTCCCAGTCTCGTACGATTAACCTTTCTCATACTTCGAAGACGATGAATAGGATTTATAGTCTTGATTTTCAGCTTTAGTGTTGACAAACGAACAAAATGTCGACTTATCGCTAATGCGTACAATGGAGCCGAGGCACTGGAGATGAAACCAAATAATGCCGTCGCCACCCGATAAGAAACAAAGTCCTTTTTGTCTATATAGTTCTCCAGCATTCCTAAGGATACTACTTTAATTGCTTTTACTGATTTTACAAGTCGAATCAAGCCATGCTTAGATCGATGATACATGATAACTATGACACGTGAATGTCGCCGATACTTTCGAGTTTTAATAACTTGATGGTATTTTTGTTCCCTTGGGAGTATTATTTACACAGTTGCAACTTAAAATAGCTCATGCAACATGAGAGGTCTGTACACTTTTGAATGTGTATCAAAACGAAACGTGGACTGACCCAGACAGTATTGTAGGTTCTAGAAGTGTAGTTGGACACAGTTTTACTAACCATTTATCCAAACCTCGACTGTACAGTGCGTGTGTGATTTGGATTTTTAACGTAGCTTTAACAATTGTTCAGTCATATCGCTACGATGTCTGCAGTGTGGCAGTTTATTGTTATGTCTAGCACTATGGCATCATGCCGCAGAAATGTAGCATGATTTCCCACCCCCACCCCCGTCACATTCTCGCGACACTAGGCCGACCAGCCTTTACACTAACCTCTTAATGCTGAACGTCTATTGAGGCACCTGCTAGTACCATTTTAACAAGTCTTTGGTATGACTTGGCTGGGGTTCAAACCCGCAACCTCCCGCATCCGAGGCGGACGCTCTGACCACTAGACCACCGGAGTGGTCGACGTGTGCCCAGTCCAAGAACCATTCGTAACGAAGCTTCTTGCAATCGAGCGAATTTTATTTGCAAGAAGAGTTCCTTATCAATAAATGCACGTCGGGTAACATCTCGCGTATAGTATCGCAAGGGACGACTTCGTGAAATATTTTGGGACTAGGAATTTAACTTGCAAGAGCTGGCCCGTCTATGAGCTTCAACTGAAAATAACATTGTGTTTATGTATAATTCGTATCGTATTTATCGAAACAAATTTTCTTTCTGAAAATGCAAATACATTATGCTGTACTTGTAAATGTCCTTTAATAGGATTCCCCTATTTTGGTCTCTTAGGGACGTTTCTTGACAAGAAAATCGCATTGGCACGACGATACTCGCAATCTCTTACCTGACGTGTCCTTGTATTCGATGTCCCAAATAATGTGGCATGTAGCCTATGTAGGCCAGTGCAAATCTGGTATGGAATGATAATAAATTCTCACATCACTGAAATTATTGCACCAGTCAGGTATATGGCACTCGCAAAAGGAGAAAGTTACAACTAGCTACAAATGCCCATCTCTAAATAAGCTGACAGTCACACTTGACTATTAAGCAAAGGCTGGTGGTTGCTCGAGATTTAAGGAAGGTAAAAAGAGGACGAACAAGAGTAAGTAAGTAAACGATTGACAGTGTACATTTTCGTCCCTTAGTACAATGATCAATGCGGCTACCATAACGGCGACGAGATGATGTACTTCAACCGGCATAGCCCTGACAATCACTAGGTCTTATTTATAGCCAACTAGTTCATTAGAATGTGATTTTGGAAAGGTGCTTGTGAGATACGAAGTCAGGCGCTTTGGCAATTATTGATGGTAATTTGTTCAAAGTCCATAATGAACGTGAAAAGACGTTGAACGTGAAATAAAATTTTTTTGGTGTTGACCTTAGTTGGTACTTATTCCTGTGGTTCGCACTAGCTTGGCTATATCCTAGGGTCAAGTAATTGTCCGCTGCTATGTCCACTTGAATTGTCTTTCCAGACCATACGGGTGTCTTTAGCAACAATACGAAGAATACATCACTGGTCTATAAACACCAAATGTAGCCAACATAAAATGTATGCACAATACAATGGCTGAATATCAATTCCGATCATTAATCCCTGTATCGGTTGGAGGGATATTCAAATTTACATGCAGCTTCATTCTTCTAGCAACCATACTGAACCGTTAGAAAATCTCGCAATGAAAAGTAATATAGCAGCCTATTCTCGTAATTCGGAGGAGAATTTGCCTTTCGGAACAAATATCATTGACCATTTTATATTCTATAACTTTTTGTACTTACTCGAATAGTAATCGTCATAGTAATCAACACTTTCCAACGGACTTTCTGTACAAATAATTTGGGTGAAATATTACGAGAAACTGCCGGTTGTAGGAATAGACCTAGAATGATTTGCAGTTGGAGAGGTTAAGACTAGGTTCTCCATCCTTACCTTTTGGATAATATGGCCTTTTTGTCGTTCTTGTAGTATACTCCCTTGCTGAAAATCAAAACAAACTTTGTAGTTCCTGCATTGTAAACAATGTTCAGTAGGTGGTCAGTATCTTAAATTATTATATTTCATCGTTCCCAGCCTCTTACGATTAACCTTCAATGACGATGAATAGGATTTATAGTCTTGATTTTCAGCTTTAGTGTTGACAAACGAACAAAATGTCGACTTATCACTAATGCGTACAATGGAGCCAAGGCACTGGAGATGAAACCAAATAATGCCTTCGCCACCAGATACGAAACAAAGTCCTTTTTGTCTATATAGTTCTCCAGCATTCCTGAGAATGCTACTTTAATTGCTTTTACTGATGTTACAAGTCGAATTAAGCCATGCTTAGATCGATGATGCATGATAACTATGACACGTGAATATCGCCGATAGTTTCGAGTTTTAATAACTTGATGGTATTTTTGTTCCCTTGGGAGTATTATTTACACAGTTGCAACTTAAAATAGCTCATACAACATGAGGGGTCTGTACACTTTTGAATGTGTATCAAAACGAAACGTGGACCGACCCTGACAGTATTGTAGGTTCTAGAAGTGTAGTTGGACACAGTTTTACTAACCATTTATCCAAACCTCGACGTATACAGTGCGTGTGTGATTTGGATTTTTAACGTAGCTTTAACAATTGTTCAGTCATATCGCTACGATATCTGCAGTGTGGCAGTTTATAGTTATGTCTTGCACTATGGCATCATGCCGCAGAAATGCAACATGATGTCCCCCCTCAGTCACATTCTCCCGACACTAGGCCGACCAGCCCTAACACTAACCTCTTAATGCTGAACGTCTATCGAGGCATCTGCTAGTACCATTTTTACAAGTCTTTGGTATGACTTGGCTGGGGTTCAAACCCGCAACCTCCCGCATCCGAGGCGGACGCTCTGACCACTAGACCACCGTAGTGGTCGACGTGTGCCCAGTCCAAGAACCATTCGTAACGAAGCTCCTTCGCAACCGAGCGAGTTTTATTTGCAAGAAGAGTTCCTTATCAATGAATGCACGTCGGGTAACATCTCGCGTATGGTATCGCAAGGGACGACTTCGTGAGATAATTGGGGACTAGGAATTTAACTTGCATGAGCTGGCCCCTCTATGAGCTTCATCTGAAAATAACATTGTGTTTATGTATAATTCGTATCGTCTTTATCGAAACAAGTTTTCTTTCTGAAAATGCAAATACATTATGCTGTACTTGTAAATGTCCTTTAATAGGATTCCCCTATTTTGGTCTCTCAGGGACGTTTCTTGACAAGAAAATCGCATTCGCACCACGATACTCGCAATCTCTTACCTGACGTGTCCTTATATTCGATGTCCCAAATAATGTGGCATGTAGCCTGTGTAGGCCAGTGCAAATCTGGTATGGAATGGTAATAAATTCTCACATCACTGAAATTATTGCACCAGTCAGGTATATGGCACTCGCAAAGGAGAAAGTTACAACTAGCTACAAATGCCCATCTGTAAGTAAGTTGACAGTCACACTTGACTATTAAGCAAAGGCTGGTGTTTGCTCGAGATTTAAGGAAGGTAAAGAGAGGACAAACAAGAGTAAGTAAGTACAAGATTGACAGTGTACGTTTTCGTCCCCTAGTACACAGATGAATGCGGCTACCATAACGGCGACGAGATGATGTGCTTCAACCGGCATAGCCCTGACAATCACTAGGTCTTATTTATAGCCAACTAGTTCATTAGAATGTGATTTTGGAAAGGTGCTTGTGAGATACGAAGTTAGGAGCTTTGGTAATTATTGATGGTAATTTGTTCAAAGTCCATATTGAACGTGAAAAGACGTTGAACGTGAAATAAAATTTTTTTGGTGTTGACCTTAGTTGGTACTTATTCCTGTGGTTCGCACTAGCTTGGCTATTCGCTAGGGCCAAGTAATTGTCCGCTGCTATGTCTATTTGAAGTGTCTTTCCAGACCATACGGGTGTCTTTAGCAACAATACGAAGAATACATCACTGGTCTATAAACACCAAATGTAGTCAACATGAAATGTATGCACAATACAATGGCTGAATATCAATTCCGATCATTAATCCGTGTATCGGTTGGAGGAATATTCAATTTTACATACAGCTTCATTCTTCTAGCAACGATATTGAACCGTTAGAAAATCTCGCAATGAAAAGTAATATAGCAGCCTATTCTCGTAATTCGGAGGAGCAGTTGCCTTTCGGAAGAAATTATCATTGACCATTTTATATTCTATAACTTTTTCTGCTTCCTCGAGTAGTAATCGTAATGGGAATCCGCACTTTCCTACAGACTTTCTGTACAAATAATTTGGGTGAAATATTACGAGAAACTGCCGGTTGTAGGAATAGACCTAGAATGATTTGCAGTTGGAGAGGTGAAGACTAGTTTCTCCATCCTTACCTTTTGGATAATATGGCCTTTTCGTCGTTCTGGTAGTATACTCCCTTGCTGAAAATCAAAACAAACTTTGTAGTTTCTGCATTGTAAACAATGTTCAGTAGGTGGTCAGTATCTTAAATGTTTACATTTCATCGTTACCAGTCTCGTTCGATTAACCTTTCTGATACTTCGATGGCGATGAAGAGTATTTATACTCTTGATTTTCAAATGATGTGTTGACAAACGAACAAGAGTTATATAGGTAATATATACATTTCAGCCGAGGAAATGTGGAGACGAAATCAAAAATGACACCCCTTTAAATGCCCTCGTCACCCGATGCCAAACAAACTACTTATGGCTACAAGGTTTTCGAGCATATCTAAGAATGATACTTTGCTTTTACCGCCTTTACAGACAAATCCTCAGGTACTTCGACCGATGATAGAGGGCAGCACGAAACGAGAAAAATGCCGATCCTTTTGGGTTCTAATAACGATGGCATTTTAATACTTTTATGAGTATTAGTCAAGTTACATGTTAAAATAGATCTGATGCTGCATGGTCTGCACACATGCATCAAACGTGGACTGACCCTAACGGTATTGTCGGTTCTACACGTGTATTAATACGTGGTTTATGTAATCGTCTATCCATGGCTCCACGTGTATAGTATGCAAGAACCATTCGTAATGAAGTTTGTTTGTAAGTAAGCGAGACTTTGCTGATGTTTTGTTTGCAAGCTGAGTTCCCAATGATAAATGCGCATTGGGTACCATCTGGAGTACGATATGGCAAGGGATGACTGCTTTATGAACAACTTGCGGAATCGGATTTTAACCTGGAAGAGCCTATCCCCTCTTATCTGTGCAAGACATTAATCTGAAAATCACGTGGTATTTATGCATAATTCGTATGGTATTTATTTGGAACAAGTTTTCTTCACGAGAATGGAAAAACATTACGCTATACTTGCAAATGTCGTTTGAGTTTACTGGGAATTTCAATCGGATTGCCCGATTGTGACCTCACACGCTCTCATTTTTAATTAAAATCGTCCTCGCGCCATGATACTCGCAATCTCTTACCCAACGTCTTATTCAATGCTGCAAACGAATGTGTCATCTAGTTTGTATAGGACAGTGCAGATCTGGTATAAAATGGTACAAAATTAATAAGCCGTTACTGAGACAATTGCGTCAATCAGGTATATCGCACGCGTCCAGGACAGTTACAACTAGCTGTACATGTCAATGATCGATGTGCAAAGTATTTTCTCGATCCATGTTTAGCAAAGATTATGTTATACCGACCTGTTATACTCCCCAAAAAGAAACGCATTAGCTCTCTCCTGGAGATTTTCTAACCAGTGATAAAAGCCGATTTATTTAAAAGAAAACAAAATTCACATCAAGAACAAGAATATTTCTCGAGCTCCAAACCTGCTTTTGCCTTCGACGTCAAATCATAACCTTCCTTGTACGACCAATCCGATAGAGGTCACATACATCACTTTTTCCAGCCTAGTAACATCCAAGGAAATAATTTAACGTCAAGAAAATTTAAAACAATGAATCGGTGTTTTTACACGATTTCTCACATCATTGCCCAACAAAAGTAGGATAGATCTATGAACTTTTGCATCTAATTCAGAACAATTTATCAGTCCTCTAAATTTCAAGTCAGCCTTATATACCACGTCTCCACAGGACACTCACTAATAATGGAATCATTCAGGAGGGCCGCAAGGACATCACGTCCGTAAAAAAGGCTTACAGAAATTTCCGAAAGTTGTTCTTTACAAGGAATGAAGCTATTTTTGGATGTTCAGTTAAATGAAGTGTTGCGGACACTCGTTTCCCTACATTATGGAATTATATTTCAGAAATGTTGCATCGATCGTCTTCAACTGTTACGTATAATAGCCTAGCTAATGTTCTACTCGGCGACCTTTGTTTTATATCCCACCTCAGACAGTCCTTCTGTATGTCTTTCTCAACCTTTCCTTTCTCTCTCCCTCTCTGCAATTATGTGGAGAGCAAGATTATGTGAAATGGATATCCGTCATTTGAATTTTGTTCAAAATCACCAAAGATTTATGCACAATACATGTTTTATTCAGTCGCATATTTAATATTGGCAATTTAGCTTCATCAAAACGCAAACTAAACCGTCTCTAAGAAGGTTCATGACGAAGTAGAAAGCAAACTCGCACATATTTTATCAGTTAAAAATTTTACTTCCAGACAAGTATGACATACTTTCGGTTGTCCTCGTACTTATTTCACTACATTATACTTGGTCCAGTTAATTCTCTTATAGATTTGTGGGAGAACGTTGCGTTCAGCTACAATACGAAGACTACATGACAAAAATAAAAAATACCAAATATATCAAACATAAAACTTGTGCACAGTACAATGATCGAACATCGATTCGGAGCACTCATCCGCGAACGCTATGGACGGACATTCAAATTTTAAGTGCAACTTTATTTCTATAACAAAGGTTGCTGCGCCATTTATAAATGTGACACAGACTATTAATATAGAGCATTCTTGCAATGCGCAGGAGCATTTGCCTTCCGCAAGAAATGTCAGTTACCACGTTATGTTCTCTAATAGTAAACGTATAGCGAGAATCTCACTTTTCAACGGACTTGCTGTACGTAAAATTTGGGGGACATAATATGAGAATCTACCGGTTGTAGGAACAGAGCAAATAGGATTTGCAGTGGAAGAGGTTAGGACTGGTTCCTCCCTCCTTACCTTCTGGATAATATGGCGTTTCCGTTGTCTTGGTAGTATACTTGACTGCTGACAATTGAAGCAAAGTTTGTACGTTCAGCACTGTAAACAATGTTCGGTATGTGGTCTGAAGATACTTGTTATATTTCATCGAACCTTTCTTACGAACCTCGTACAATTGATTTTTCTACGCTGCTTTGATGGCAAAAGAAAGGATTTTATACCCTGTTTTCAGCTGTAGTGTCAACAAACGAATAATTCGAGAAAAATGACGATGTCGTTGACTCTTACCACGTTGATGGTATTTTAATGCTTTTGGGACTACTAATTGCACAGTTACATGTTAAAGCAGATCTAATGCAACACGATAGGTCTGGACACTTACGAATGTATCAAAACAAAACGTGGACTGACCGAGACAGTTTTGTCGGTTATACAGTTGTAGTAAGATGGGGCTTCACTAAGAATCTATTCAAAGCTCCATATGCACAGAGTTCAAGAACTATGAATAATGTAGCTTTTTTCGTAAGTGAGCGAGAATTTATGAATTGATTGCATGCCCAATCCCTTAACGATGAATGAACATCACGTAACATCTGGAGAATGATGTGACAAGTGACAAGTGCATGATTGGGGACCAGACTTTAACAGTGCAAATCTGGTACAGAAACAACGAAGGTATCACTCAAGTCAATGCAACAATCAGATGCATGACACTCGATCAGGACACAGGTAAAACTTGTTACAAATGCCAATGATCAATGCGTAAAAAACGGAAATTAAACGATTGCTCAGTTCTCTCTATATATACACGGTCTATTGCAATTATTTCACAATAGACTCCATGTGACAGAATCCACTACTCATTTTGCATCAAATTGGCTTATTCATGTGGCCTAGAACAAACAATGGAAGTTACAGAATTATTCTAGAAACGTCCAAATCCCATCAGCCAACGAGAAATTAAGACAACAGCGTCATTTACGTCATATTATTAAGATGATTGTTATTATCACCACCTGTGTGAGCATCTTTTTATAGAGCCTATGAAATACTATGCTTTTAATTGATTCAGGTCACGTAGGCAAAACTGAAGACATTCTGTACAGTTTACATCCATCAATAAAAATTGGAAAAATTAGACAAAATCATGTACCAGAGAATACAAATATAGATATAAATAACACAGCTATTTGAAAAGGTCACAATGAAAGCTATTATTATAGCAGCGAATTCACCTAATTCAGAGGAGACTTTTCCTTCTGCAAGAAATATCAAGTAACCAAGTTATGTTCTGGAACACTTTTCTACTTACTCGAATGGTGGGTATGACAACACACTTACCAACAGACTCGCTGTACATATAATTTGTGGGACATAATGAGAATCTACCGGTTGTAGGAACGGACCTGCAATGATTTGCAGTCTTAGAGGTTACCTCTAGCTCGTCCTTCTTTACCTTTTACATAATATCGCCTTTTCGTTGTCCTGGTAGTATACTTGACTGCTGAAAATTGAAATAAATTTTGTAATTTCTGCATTGCAAACTATGTTCGGCATGTGGTCTGTAGTTTAAATTATTACATTTCTTAGAAAGTTCGTTACGAACCTCGTACGACCGATTTTTCTGTGCTGCTTCGATGGCGATGGAAAGGATTTTATACTCTAGATTTTCAGCTAATGTGTTGACAAATGAACATAATGATAAGCTTTATCGCTAATGCATACAAGAGCCGAGTCACTGGAGAAGAAAGCAGATGATGCCACTTGAAATGCCCTCGACGCCAAACGTACTTCTTCCCTTTGTCTCTATAGTTCTTGAGCATACCAAGGAGCGCTACTTTAATTAACTAATTTTATAATTCTAAATCTTCAGATACCTCGACCGATGATACGTGGCAACTATTCGAGAAAAATGCCGATCCTTTCGAGTTTTAATAACTTGATGGTACTTTAATCTTTTGCGGTATTAGTTAAACAATTACATATTTAAATACATCTTATGCAGCATGCGGGGTCTGCACACTTATGAATGTATCAAAACGAAACGTGGACTGACCGAGACAGTTTTGTCGGTTCTACAAGTGTAGTAGGACGGGAATTCACTAAGCATCTATTCAAAGCTCCACGTGTACAGAGTGCCAAGAACCATTCGTAATGAAGCTTGTTCGCAAGTGCGCGAGACTTTGCTCTTGTTCTGTTTGCAAGCCGAGTCCACTAATGATCAATGAACATAGGTAACATTTGGAGTATGATGTCGCAAGGGACGACTCCGTTCTCAAGAAACTGTGGAATCGGATTTTAACCTGGAAGAGCCTGCCCCTCTATCTGCGACCGAAATTAATCTGAAAATAACATGATATTTATATATAATTCGTATGGTATTTATTCCGAACAAGATTTCTTTTCGAGAATGCAACATTACAATATACTTGCAAATCTCGTTTCAGTTTACATCAGTAAGGGTATTTCGATCGGATTCCCCTATTGTGGATCTCGAGTTAGTATTTACAATTACATTGCCTCCCGAGATGATGCTGGCAATTTCCTACCCAATGTGTACTATTCCATGTTGCAAAATTATGTGGCTTCTAGCCTGTGTAGGACAGTGCAAATCTGGTACAGAATCGATAAGGCATCACTCAAGTCATTGCACCAATCAGATATATGGCACTCGCTTAGACACAGTTACAACTTGTTACAGATGCCAATGATCGATGCGCAAGGAAAAGGTTCGTCTAAGCAAGTTAGCAAAGATGTTACATCGGCTTATTTTAGTCTGAAATAAACTCCTTTTTTTCCAGGATATTTGCTAACCAGCGATAAAAGCCGCTTTCTATTTAACAGAAAGAAGCATTCTCAGCAAAAGGAAAACTGAAATATTTCAAGTTAACCGCCTGATTTTCAGTACGATAACAAACAGAACCTTGCTATTCAACTAGTCCAATGGGGGTCATTAGAATCACATCTTCTGGTCAATTCGTGTCCAAACAAATAATTGGAAAAAAATCTACAGATCACAGCCAGACGTTATTTTTTCTATCGATTCAATACTGGGCCATTTACAAAGCATGCAATAATTTTACCCACCACATTACCTAATCGTATAAAGTATTTTTCTTCGTTTAGGTATTTGCTACACAGGATTGAAGAGGTAAAATCAGATCAGCTGCAAATTGGAGTTCTACACAAATCGCAATTCATTCAACTCCCAGCAAAGTCCAGTTCGCCAATACTGCAGAATCATTTCATCATATAAATGTAGCATAGCGGAGTATTTCAAGCACTTCTCAGGCCATTGGATATTTGCATCTCAATTTAGAGCAACTTATCAGTCCCAGGTTTCCTGAATTTCAGGCAAGCTTTCGATACCATGTCTCCACGGGACACAGTCACCAATAATAAGGAAATCTTTCAGAGGAGGAACGTAAAGATACCACATCCGTAAAATAGAAATGTTACGAAAATTATTTCCCGAAGTTTTTCTTTACAAGGAATGAACCTATTTATCGAAGTTCAATCAAATGGAAGTGTATCGTACATTATCCAATTATATTCTAGAAATGTTCCATCGATTGTCTTTAACTGTTACTTATGGTAGCCCAGCTTTTGTTCTACTAGACGTTCATTGTTTCATATACTTGGTTTGTCTGTACGTCTTTTTCAGCCCTCTGTCACTGTCTCCCTTTCGCTCGCTATACGCAATTATTTGGGGAGCGGGATTGCATGACATGGAAGGCAGCCATTTGAAGTTGGAGGATAATTGTCAAAGGATTATACACGTTAATACATCTTTTGTCAATTTCCGTCATCAACAATGCCAACTTAGCTTCATCAAAAGCTAATCTAAACCCTTTCTCACAAGGTTCTTGACGAAATGGAAAGTAAACTCGCATGTATTTGTTCAGTGAAGTTTCCTTCCAAAACCTTACCTGGCGTTCTTTTGGTCGTCTTCTTAGTTATTTCTGTAAAATAAATAAATACAGTCCAATTAATTCTCCTTCCGGACCGTGGTAGTACGGGTGTGCTTAGCTACAATACGAAGAATATATCATTGGTCTATAAATTAGTAAATATACCCAACATAAATGTATGTACAATACAATGGCGGAACATGGATTCGGAGCGTTAATCCGTGTATGGAATGGACGGATATTCAAATTTTACGTGCAACTTCATTCTTCTAGTAGAGTTACTGAAAAATACGACAATGGTCATAAGCTAACAGAAGAAAACCCAACACCAACAGGTTTATTAAACTTAGCAAATTGTCAAGGTTATAAATAAAAAATGTGAGAGGAGCCTGCAGTATTATAAAGTGAATCCAAACTAATCCTTATAGAGGCACATGACAGTCTTAATTGAATGAAAAGTTCCTTATAAATTTCAAAACCGGAAAGGTAGAGGTCCTCCAAGAACCGTGAAGTTGTCAAGATGGCGTTGTCCAGAATCCCATCCAATGGTTGTATAGCAGTGTCAGAATAATATTATGGTCCAAGTAATGATCACGTTCTATTTCCAGTGATCAATTCAAACAAATGGTTTTCATCTCGAATAATATCTAAGTAAAACAAAACCCGTATGTAGACTTCCAACAGGAACACAAGAAATGTGAACGACTCTAAAATCGAAATCAAACGGATTGCTCAGTTCTCTCAATATATACACGGTCTATTGCAATTATTTCACAATAGACTCCATGTGACAGAATCCACTACTCATTTTGCATCAAATTGGCTTATTCATGTGGCCTAGAACAAACAATGGAAGTTACAGAATTATTCTAGAAACGTCCAAATCCCATCAGCCAACGAGAAATTAAGACAACAGCGTCATTTACGTCATATTATTAAGATGATTGTTATTATCACCACCTGTGTGAGCATCTTTTTATAGAGCCTATGAAATACTATGCTTTTAATTGATTCAGGTCACGTAGGCAAAGCTGAAGACATTCTGTACAGTTTACATCCATCAATAAAAATTGGAAAAATTAGACAAAATCATGTACCAGAGAATACAAATATAGATATAAATAACACAGCTATTTGAAAAGGTCACAATGAAAGCTATTATTATAGCAGCGAATTCACGTAATTCAGAGGAGCCTTTTCCTTCTGCAAGAAATCTCAAGTAACCAAGTTATGTTCTGGAACACTTTTCTACTTGCTCGAATGGTGGGTATGACAACACACTTACCAACGGACTCGCTGTACATATAATTTGTGGGACATAATGAGAATCTACCGGTTGTAGGAACGGACCTGCAACGATTTGCAGTCTTAGAGGTTACCTCTAGCTCGTCCTTCTTTACCTTTTACATAATATCGCCTTTTCGTTGTCCTGGTAGTATAATTGACTGCTAAAAATTGAAACAAATTTTGTAACTTCTGCATTGCAAACTATGTTCGGCATGTGGTCTGTAGTTTAAATTATTACATTTCTTAGAAAGTTCGTTACGAACCTCGTACGACTGATTTTTCTGTGCTGCTTCGATGGCGATGGAAAGGATTTTATACTCTAGATTTTCAGCTAATGTGTTGACTAACAAACATAATGATAAGCTTTATCGCTAATGCATACAAGAGCCGAGTCACTGGAGAAGAAAGCAGATGATGCCACTTGAAATGCCCTCGACGCCAAACGTACTTCTTCCCTTTGTCTCTATAGTTCTTGAGCATACCAAGGAGCGCTACTTTAATTGCTTTTACTAATTTTACAATTCTAAATCTTCAGATACTTCGACCGATGATACGTGGCAACTATTCGAGAAAAATTCCGATCCTTTCGAGTTTTAATAACTTGATGGTACTTTAATTCTTTTACGGGCATCAATTACACAATTACATGTTAAATTAGATCTGATGCAGCATGAGGGGTCTGCATACTTATGAATGTATCAAAACGAAACGTGGACTGACCGAGACAGTTTTGTCGGTTCTACAAGTGTAGTAAGACGGGGCTTCACTAAACATCTATTCAAAGCTCCACGTGTACAGAGTGCCAAGAACCATTCGTAATGAAGCTTGTTCGCAAGTGCGCGAGACTTTGCTCTTGTTCTGTTTGCAAGCCGAGTCCACTAATGATCAATGAACATAGGTAACATTTGGAGTATGATGTCGCAAGGGACGACTCCGTTCTCAAGAAACTGTGGAATCGGATTTTAACCTGGAAGAGCCTGCCCCTCTATCTGCGACCGAAATTAATCTGAAAATAACATGATATTTATATATAATTCGTATGGTATTTATTCCGAACAAGATTTCTTTTCGAGAATGCAACATTACAATATACTTGCAAATCTCGTTTCAGTTTACATCAGTAAGGGAAATTTCGATCGGATTCCCCTATTGTGGATCTCGGGTTGGTTTTCACAAATACATTGCCTCCCGAGATGATGCTGGCAATTTCCTACCCAATGTGTCCTATTCCATGTTGCAAAATTATGTGGCTTCTAGCCTGTGTAGGACAGTGCAAATCTGGTACAGAATCGATAAGGCATCACTCAAGTCATTGCACCAATCAGATATATGGCACTCGCTTAGACACAGTTACAACTTGTTACAGATGCCAATGATCGATGCGCAAGGAAAAGGTTCGTCTAAGCAAGTTAGCAAAGATGTTACATCGGCTTATTTTAGTCTGAAATAAACTCCTTTTTTCCAGGATATTTGCTAACCAGCGATAAAAGCCGCTTTCTATTTAACAGAAAGAAGCATTCTCAGCAAAAGAAAAACTGAAATATTTCTCAAGTTAACCGCCTGATTTTCAGTACGATAACAAAGCAGAACCTTGCTATTCAACTAGTCCAATGGGGGTCATTAGAATCACATCTTCTGGTCAATTCGTGTCCAAACAAATAATTGGAAAAAAATCTACAGATCACAGCCAGACGTTATTTTTTCTATCGATTCAATACTGGGCCATTTACAAAGCATGCAATAATTTTACCCACCACATTACCTAATCGTATAAAGTATTTTTCTTCGTTTAGGTATTTGCTACACAGGATTGAAGAGGTAAAATCAGATCAGCTGCAAATTGGAGTTCTACACAAATCGCAATACATTCAACTCCCAGCAAAGTCCAGTTCGCCAATACTGCAGAATCATTTCATCATATAAATGTAGCATAGCGGAGTATTTCAAGCACTTCTCAGGCCATTGGATATTTACATCTCAATTTAGAGCAACTTATCAGTCCCAGGTTTCCTGAATTTCAGGCAAGCTTTCGATACCATGTCTCCACGGGACACAGTCACCAATAATAAGGAAATCTTTCAGAGGAGGAACGTAAAGATACCACATCCGTAAAATAGAAATGTTACGAAAATTATTTCCCGAAGTTTTTCTTTACAAGGAATGAACCTATTTATCGAAGTTCAATCAAATGGAAGTGTATCGTACATTATCCAATTATATTCTAGAAATGTTCCATCGATTGTCTTTAACTGTTACTTATGGTAGCCCAGCTTTTGTTCTACTAGACGTTCATTGTTTCATATACTTGGTTTGTCTGTACGTCTTTTTCAGCCCTCTGTCACTGTCTCCCTTTCGCTCGCTATACGCAATTATTTGGGGAGCGGGATTGCATGACATGGAAGGCAGCCATTTGAAGTTGGAGGATAATTGTCAAAGGATTATACACGTTAATACATCTTTTGTCAATTTCCGTCATCAACAATGCCAACTTAGCTTCATCAAAAGCTAATCTAAACCCTTTCTCACAAGGTTCTTGACGAAATGGAAAGTAAACTCGCATGTATTTGTTCAGTGAAGTTTCCTTCCAAAACCTTACCTGGCGTTCTTTTGGTCGTCTTCTTAGTTATTTCTGTAAAATAAATAAATACAGTCCAATTAATTCTCCTTCCGGACCGTGGTAGTACGGGTGTGCTTAGCTACAATACGAAGAATATATCATTGGTCTATAAATTAGTAAATATACCCAACATAAATGTATGTACAATACAATGGCGGAACATGGATTCGGAGCGTTAATCCGTGTATGGAATGGACGGATATTCAAATTTTACGTGCAACTTCATTCTTCTAGTAGAGTTACTGAAAAATACGACGATGGTCATAAGCTAACAGAAGAAAACCCAACACCAACAGGTTTATTAAACTTAGCAAATTGTCAAGGTTATAAATAAAAAATGTGAGAGGAGCCTGCAGTATTATAAAGTGAATCCAAACTAATCCTTATAGAGGCACATGACAGTCTTAATTGAATGAAAAGTTCCTTATAAATTTCAAAACCGGAAAGGTAGAGGTCCTCCAAGAACCGTGAAGTTGTCAAGATGGCGTTGTCCAGAATCCCATCCAATGGTTGTATAGCAGTGTCAGAATAATATTATGGTCCAAGTAATGATCACGTTCTATTTCCAGTGATCAATTCAAACAAATGGTTTTCATCTCGAATAATATCTAAGTAAAACAAAACCCGTATGTAGACTTCCAACAGGAACACAAGAAATGTGAACGACTCTAAAATCGAAATCAAACGGATTGCTCAGTTCTCTCTATATATACACGGTCTATTGCAATTATTTCACAATAGACTCCATGTGACAGAATCCACTACTCATTTTGCATCAAATTGGCTTATTCATGTGGCCTAGAACAAACAATGGAAGTTACAGAATTATTCTAGAAACGTCCAAATCCCATCAGCCAACGAGAAATTAAGACAACAGCGTCATTTACGTCATATTATTAAGATGATTGTTATTATCACCACCTGTGTGAGCATCTTTTTATAGAGCCTATGAAATACTATGCTTTTAATTGATTCAGATCACGTAGGCAAAGCTGAAGACATTCTGTACAGTTTACATCCATCAATAAAAATTGGAAAAATTAGACAAAATCATGTACCAGAGAATACAAATATAGATATAAATAACACAGCTATTTGAAAAGGTCACAATGAAAGCTATCATTATAGCAGCGAATTCACGTAATTCAGAGGAGCCTTTTCCTTCTGCAAGAAATCTCAAGTAACCAAGTTATGTTCTGGAACACTTTTCTACTTGCTCGAATGGTGGGTATGACAACACACCAACGGACTCGCTGTACACATAATTTGTGGGACATAATGAGAATCTACCGGTTGTAGGAACGGACCTGCAACGATTTGCAGTCTTAGAGGTTACCTCTAGCTCGTCCTTCTTTACCTTTTACATAATATCGCCTTTTCGTTGTCCTGGTAGTATAATTGACTGCTAAAAATTGAAACAAATTTTGTAACTTCTGCATTGCAAACTATGTTCGGCATGTGGTCTGTAGTTTAAATTATTACATTTCTTAGAAAGTTCGTTACGAACCTCATACGACTGATTTTTCTGTGCTGCTTCGATGGCGATGGAAAGGATTTTATACTCTAGATTTTCAGCTAATGTGTTGACTAACAAACATAATGATAAGCTTTATCGCTAATGCATACAAGAACCGAGTCACTGGAGAAGAAAGATGATGCCACTTGAAATGCCCTCGACGCCAAACGTACTTCTTCCCTTTGTCTCTATAGTTCTTGAGCATACCAAGGAGCGCTACTTTAATTGCTTTTACTAATTTTACAATTCTAAATCTTCAGATACTTCGACCGATGATACGTGGCAACTATTCGAGAAAAATGCCGATCCCTTTCGAGTTTTAATAACTTGATGGTACTTGTATTCTTTTGCGGGTATCAGTTACACAATTAGTTGTTAAAATAGATCAGATGCAACATGATGGTCTGTATCGTTTCAAATGTGTATCAAGACTACGTGGACTGAGCCAGACAGTTTTGTTGGTCGGAGAAGTGCGGTAAGACGTGGGGGGGGGGGACTGCAATAATTCTCTAGTTTAACATCCTGCTTTTACGTACGATGACAAAGTAGAACCTTGTTATTTGACCAGTCTAATAGAGGTCTCCAGCATCGCACGTTGTTCTTAATTCATGTCCAAACAATTTGGAAAGAATCTAAAATAGTGAATCAGTGTTTTCACACGATTTCTCAGATCACTACCCAACAAAAGTAGGGTAGTCCTGGTGCATCCTAAATTAAATGTAAGGCACTGTATTTGATTAGAATATTTAGAAATGTGAATATCGTATGTGAAGGACATATGCGGTACTGGCAAAGGCAATTTACAGACCACGGTTAAACGAGTTCAGTTTCTATGTTGCATCATGCCCCATCATAGTCACATTATCCTGGCACCAGGCCGACCTAACACTAACCCTACTGCTGATCGCTAAGTGAGGCAGCTGTTAGTGCCATTTTTAGGAGTCTTTGGTATGACTTTGCCAGTATTTCAACCCGTAACCTCCCGCATCAGAGGCGGATGCTCCAACTGGGCCACCAGTGTGATCTACTTCATCATATAAAGGCGGCATAGCTGAATATTTCTCAGAGGAGGACGGTAAGGATACCACATGCGTAAAGTAGGTTGATGGATATTTACAAACTTGCTTTGATTCAGTTTCAAGAACACTGGAAAAATAATGTCTGTTTGGCAACAACGGCCTGAAGTATTATCCTATCGACGATTCAGAATTGGGCCACTAATAAAGCGTGTATTAATTTTACCCATTGCATTACTTAATAGTGAGATTTTATTTTTCTTCTTTTCGATATTAGCTGCATGGAACCGTACAGGTTAAAACAGATCAGGTGGAAAATGCGTGTTCTTTAGGAATGAAAATATGCACGAAACAAGGATGGAACCAGGCTTGTATGTAACTCGCATCTTTTGCAACCAGAGACGTGATGATAATATAAAATTATTAACACGTACGGTACGACTTCGAATGGGACGAGCCCTTGTGGGGAAGAATGGAATCGGAAGATTGCAAATACCACACTTTGCCTCTTTTGTGCAACTGTCTGTTGTGAATGAATTTTTCATCTTGCATAATTCGGATGCTTTATATACATAACTCGTACTCTAGATGAGTTGTCATAATATCAAATATATTGTACTTTCACATTGTTTAAAAGCTACTGCCTCGTTTACATTGAATAAAAGTCGTCCATCATGGCGTGATACTCCAGATATCTCGGCCCGCGTCTATTGGACTCCACGTTATTAAAGAAGGTGGCGTCACATTTGTGGAAGGCTATACAAATCCATTAGAGAATGGTGCTTAATGATTACAAGGGATTGCTACAACAAAATGTGCCAATCCGATATTACTTCAGTTATCTCCTATTCGCTAGGAAAATATATATAATTGTTGATATTGTTTTCCTGGAAAAACTTGACAAACGACTGTTACTTGCATTACAAATAGAGTCGTATTGAAATCTAGACCTGCAATAAAATGTATACTAGTTCAGCTTCTTGCCTTTTGCGCAAGATGGCACTTCAAACAGGTTTTGTTCTGCCCATTCCGGAAAAAGCACGCGCTTCATGTGACCAGTCAGGTCATTCAGATGCAAACATACAATATATCATTTATTTATTATTTATATGGCGTATCAATCATGTGCCTAACATATCTTGGTGCATATGAACTTTTAACTGGTGTAAAGGATTTAAGCATAAATTTATAAAGGAAGGAACGAAGAATAGAAATATACCAAGAACTAGGTAACCAATACCAAGTACAATACACACGCCATGTCTAAACTTTTATCGCTCATTTACTACTGGGTCGCAACAAACCATGCAATAATGTTAACCCAATTATTATGCTATATTTTCCATTTCTATTTTCAAGACCATACTTTCATGTGTATAAAAGGACCCACAGACCTAAATCAAGTTAGCGAGGAATTAATGTCTAACGCTGAAACATTGCCATGATATCTTCACTGACCAGCCTTTTAATTGATAACATGTAAGAAAATCAATTTTACAAACAAACCAGTTGCAACAATTTATCTCCAAGCAAATACTAGTTCACAATTATTACAGGATTATTTCAACGGATAGTGGCGGTATAATGAAAATTTCAAGTACTTCTCGGGGTCTTTGAATATTTGCGTCTAAATTTCGAGCAATTTTTCAGTTCTGTTTTGTGAATTTCAGGCCAGGCTTATGTACCATGTATCCACGAGACACTTTCACCAATAATGATGAAATGTTTCAGAGGATGAAGGCAATGATATCACATGCGCAAGTAGAAGGTTTACGGTATTACGAATCTATGGTCATAAAAACAATAGTAATAATGAGAGGCAACAAGCATTGTAAAATTCAACAATTTCCCTAGAATACAAAGTGAAAATGTAAAAACAAGGAATATATGGTATTACGAAAACTAAATCCCAAATAATCTTAGAATTGCAGACAAGTCCTAATGATTGGTTAACGTTAGTGGAAATCCAAATTAAATCCTACGCTGAGGGTGTTGATGTGCCTGTTGTGGTCCATGTAGTGATGTGCGCACAATTTTTTGTTAGATCACAGTAATACAATCCAAGAATATTTCCTTATTTGCAATTTCAGTATAAAATTCAGTATAATATAAGTCTATTTCCAAGAATGTTACTTTTGCAGAGCACTTTCTATTTCCAGAGAAGAATCACTTGAATTAAATTATACCGAATGAACAATTCCAGCCCAAATGAAATACTGAACACAATACAAATAATTCTGCCTCGAGAGCTTATAGCACGAATTTCTAGAAAAACATTGTACAGTCCTGTACCTGTCCTCTGGTCAAAGTTAGCTTTTCTAAAAATATAAAACAAAAATAACAACAACTTACTAACTGGAAAGCTTTCTTCTGGAAGATTCACAAAATAAAATCTTTGCTATATTTAGAGTCTATTACTAAAATTATAATATAAATGTAGCAAAATAAAAATGTTGACATGGCAATTCTTTGGAGAATTTCCGAAGTTCTAGACTCGTATTGAGATAAACATGTTTACAAAACCAAAATCAATGATTCAGGTCAGGTAGGAAATGAACTTTATTTTGGACAAGGTCAAGTCCAAAATACAACGTTACATTATCACTAGGATGTAATGAAAAAAATAACAAAATGCAAATTAAATAAACAAGGGGACATTTTATTTTGTTTCGGAAGTTTTCTGTATCTTACAAAGAATTAACCCTTTTATGGAAGTACAAAAGTATGACCATGTAGCGGACACCTTCATATCCCTACGTTGTGTAATTATATTCCGGAAATGTTGCACTGATCGTCTTCAACTGTTACTGATGCTAGCCAGCTTTTGTTATACTTGAAACACGTTTTCTGTCCCCACTCAGACCGTTCTCCGTCTGAACGTTTGTCTCGATCAATCGATCACCGCCATTATTGTAGAAGGGGAATTTTTGACATGTACGTCCGTCATTTTAGGCTTGTCTTAGGCTTGTCTATAATCAGCAAAGGGCTATACGCATTAATACAGCAGTTGTCAAGTTCCACCACTGAAAATATTAGCGATTTAGCTTCATCAAAAAGCAAATTAAACAGTCCCTCCAAAATGGTTCAATAACAAAAAATATAAATATCACAAGATTTTGTTTGAATTACCACCTTTTCCTAACAAAGACGTACCTGGCATTGTTTCCGTTGTACTCTCAGTTACTTCTGTAAAATAAATAAACAATCCGGTTAATTTTCTTCCGGGTAATGGGAGTACGTTGTGTTTAGCTACAATAGGAAGAATGTATCGTTGTCTATAAAATATTAAATATACCCAACATAAAATGTGTACGCAATGCAATGGCAGAACATGGATTCCACGCGTTAATCCTTATATGGGCGAGAACCACGTTCAAAATTTACGTTCAACTTCCTTCTAGCAACGTTATTGAGGCATTTAAAAATGTCTCGAAGAAAAGTAATACCAACGTAGCAAATTGTAAGGCAATGCAGCAGGATACTTTGCCTTCCGCAATTAAATATCAGTTACCATGTCCTAGACTTTTTCTACACTTACTCGAATAGTAATCATATGGCGAGTATGAAATCACTTACTTTCCAACGGACACGCTGTACACAATTCTTGGGACATTCTAAGGGAATCAACTGGTTAGAGGAACAGACTATTACGATCTGCAGTCGTAGGTGTTAGGACTAGTTTATCCGTCCTTGCATCTCCGATAACTTGTCGTTTTCATGAATCTGGTTGTTTATCAGACTGCTGTAACGCCCGTGAGACATCTTTCTATGATGCTTTGATGGCGATGTAACGAATTTTATACTTCCGATCTTCTGCCCTCGTGTTGACAACCAATCGAGTTTTATGTTTATAGATCCTTCATACAATAACGCCAATGCTCTGGAGATGAATACACAATTATGCCTCTTTAAATGCTATCTGTATAGCTATTGAACATTCACGAGAATGTCAAGTCCAACTCTTCCAATACATGGAACGAGATCACGTGGCAACTGACAAACATTTAAGAACTTTTAACAACTTTTTAATAACTTTTAATAACTTCATGTTACCTTTTGTTCCCTTTGGGGTATTCGTTACACGGTTAGTCGTACATTAAAATCTGATGCACTGTTCGAGTTCTGTACAATTATAAACATGCTACAAAAGGAAACGTGGACTGACCCAGACAGTATTGTCGGTTCTACAAGTATAGTAAGACGGGGCTTCACTAAGCATCTATCCAAAGTTCCACGTGTAAAGAGTACAAGAACCTTTAGTAATGAAGCTTGCTCGTAAGTGAGCGAGACTTCGTTTGTTTTCTTTGCAAGTCTAGTCACTTTTGATAAATGCACATCGGGTAACATCTCGAGTCTGATGTCGCAAGGGAAGACTCCGTTATAAACAAGAAATTGAGGAAACGGATTTCAGCTTGGAAGAGGCTGCCGTTCTATTTAGCTTCATCAAAAGTCCAACTAAGTCTCTCCAGAAATTTACGAAAGGGAAAGAAATCAGTAATAATATGGACTGTATTATTATATCCCAGCACTTTTCAAGAGCGTAGGGACAATGATATACTCATCCAACCTCGTCCCACACAGCCCACCCACACCACCCGCCATATCAACAATTATTTTCCCTTATGCAAATTAGATTCAGGCATGCAAAAGGCTGGATACTAGGGGTCTTTAAAAATATTTGGCGGTACTTATTTTAATTGCGGTTCCTCATTCATGTTGTCCATAAAATAGGGAAACAAGTTATTATATAAAAATGCATGGAAAAACATCGTTACAGCAAACTCAATTATCAGGACCCATCAGAAATAGTAACCCCTAGACTGATGTGCCAGACTGCTACCAAAATTTGCAAGCACCTCAGAACGTTTCGTCTGTAATGCAAGGCGAAGCAAACAATTTTATGGACAATAGAAATGTCAGTCATTACAAATAAAAACTAACCCTACACCACATTCCATGTTTATCTATTAGCATTTCGTGTATTTAGAAAATAGCGATGTTCAAACACTTTCTTAGCTGCACTATGTTAATACACGACTTTCCTGCAACTGACTCTCTTTGCTATATTCGGACCATTTTTATATCGATATTCATATCTTGTTCTAACATCCAACAATCGCCTTTTCAAAACTATAAACGATTGAGCGATTTCACTGAATTTTCACTCCAACTGAACAAATATTCTCACAGAATAGTTTCTATGTTACGAGGTAAGGCACCAGTTTCCATGGGTAGAGATGGACCACGGTGTATCACTCAGGAATCCTAATGCTATTAAAAGGAACCCACATTTAACTCGGGGTCTTTGTACAAGACAAATTCGACGGGCGTATCCTTAGTCATGGTGAAGACAAGGGCCTAATCGCGCAGGAACAGGTTCATAGAGAATACAATGGCTACAAAATCCATACAGTAGTTTTGCAAAACTGAATTAAAATTTAAGATCAAATTATTGTAGACAATTTTTAAGTCTTTTGCAGTATACTCCCAATTTTATTTTTTCAGTCCTGGATCTTTCTTTTTTACAGCTCTGTAACTGAAGATTGTATATAGAACACGAAGCAGTACATAAGTGGGCCGAAAAATGCAATGCGTTTATGTAGATATTGCAAGGACAAGATGGGGTCCAACTTTATGGAGAGGAGGTTTCATTGTTTTCTTCTAAACAATACAATAGTCAGAAATTAATCATTTAATGTAGATACAAGAATAGAGAAGTAACACTAATCTGTTTCAGTCACTAATATAAATGCAAGTCTCTAGACAGAAAACCTGTCTGTTTCAGCCACTCTACATCAAGGAGAACGTTTTCAGTAATTACTTAAAATCATGGTTTATTATTCTATAATCAACACGCAAGATTGTGATTGTTATTGCAACTTTCTCGCAATATACAGACCATGTTTAGTCTGCTCGGTTCTTCAGGAGGGTTAAAATTCGTGATGTTTGACGGATTTCCAGTTACCTTCATACTAGAGTACGAGCATATATACTTTTATTTGGCTTTTTGCATGCATTCGATTTTGTAGCACTGGTCAACGTTTAGTAATTCTAGAGGCACAAATACTGGCTCTTAATGATAAATGTATCCTTTTCTATTCAAATATCTACTCTAAACATTTAATTTGAATAATCTGTAAAAAAAAAAGTAAAGGGTACTATACATATATTATGAACTATTTAATCATTGTCCCTTTGTTTGTGATTTATGTAGCAAACAATTCTGACAAGATGAAAGAATCCCGGTACTTAGCTCATATTTGACGGTTTTAGACAATCTCCCTACTTGACATTCATCTTTGTATTAAGACGCGTGGTAACCGAAGTATGCGAAACGTTTCACATGAACACACCTAATTAAATAATCTAGCCACAAATGTGTGTGTATATATATATATATATATATATATATATATATATATAGATATATAGATATATATATATATATATATATATATATATATATATATATACGAAATGTTTCTGTTACTGATTTAATCAGTATCATACTGCGTTAAAAAAGCGTTTTATTTTGGAAACAAGCATTTCATTGAAAAAATGCAACACATTAAATTATGCAATTATTTAAATTTGCCCGTTTCTTCTTGTAAATATTTCTGCCATTTATATATACAATTCTGAATATATTTCTTATCCTTTAACTTGTGCATTTCAATATTAAATATATAATCGTAGCAAATTAAATTGTTACGTATTCATACAGCGTTACATTAGTACGCGTCTTCAATGCCTAGAAATTTACCACCCATTAGTTTTACATTTCTCTGTTTCGGATTCAGGTCTTGGTACAGTTTTTATTTTATAACAGCTTCATTATCCTTGGCAACAAATACACTAGCATTATCTTTTATTGTTTTGGGGCAAACATTTCACTCCATTTTAGAAACTGATTTAATTTCCGCCATCATTTCTTTTCTGGTATAGTCCTAACAAGTAACATTGATACAATGTATTTTATGATTCATATCGGTGATTTCGAAATTTTAAGTACTGAGGAATTGAGCCCTCGCTTAAATCAAGCTGTTTCCTATATCAACGTTTTTTTAATGTTTTAAAGTCGTGATCCATGTCCATTATTGCAAATATGTTTGCATTTGCAGTTATTTCATTTTACTGTTATGGGATTTTTAATCAAGAAAGGTTGCCATCAGTTCTGATATTGGTTTATAGTTACCTACAATTTTTTTATGAAGATATTTTTCCAGGTGAAAAACCTTTGCAATGCAGTAAATCATATGTATCCATCAGTTATCGTATCTTTGCAATGTCTTTTGACATTTCTATTTCCGAGTTATCAAATCTCACTTTGTTTCAGCTCGGTCAACCTGCCCATCGCTAATCGTTTGTACATCCTTAATAGATTTTGTCAGCATGTCGTATATTTATACCAATCCTGTACATGCAGCATTTTTTGTCAAACCGTGTTTGGAGTTATTCGATTTTCTTTCTGCTTTTATCTTATATTCTTGCATCTCTGGAAGAAGATGATCGTCAACTCTTCGTAGCCTATTCCCTTGCAATTTTACCATTTTTCTGATGATCCACCCAGCCGTGTTATTATACAATTATTAAGATCAACATTGAATTAATATTTCCACAAACATTACCTGCTGGTTGGTGTGATGGTTAATGATACTGAATATATAATCATTTAAATCCATCTTCTGCAATTACCTACGCACCATATGCTGCATCTGACAAGAACTATTGTATAGCCAGCATTAAAAATAAATGTACATATTTCCTCTGATATTATTAATATTCCCGGTGAATTTTGCTTCCCTTGTTTTGAAATTGTTTTCTGGAAATCATTTTTAATCCGCCATCTCCGAATTGATGCAATATGAAATGTTGCTAGATAATGTTCCCTTTATCCAGATTCAAATAATGGTTAGTGTCAAAGTCTAAATCTGTATGACTTTGAAATTGGGAATGATGTTCTTATTAACACGATTACATGCCGCGTTTATTGACATGTTCCTTGTTATTCAGAAGCTTTTTCTGTTGGTGATCTGATTTCTGTTGCTGGGGTTCATGAAACCATTTATGTGCCTGGTATATTGCCATTTAGTTGATTTAAATAGTAGCCTTTCATAGACATCGTTTATAATATTAATACATTTCCTTACTACCCATCGGACTTTCAGCTATTGGTCAACAGACAGTTTTATGACCACCATAATATCTTTACAACATTGGGAACGAGAAATCTCATTAAAAGTAGTGATCATGCCACCAACGTAAATCATTCTTGTGTAATTTTAAATCTTTTAAACAACATTTATCTTGAAAAATTATTTCAGCTTCCATTTGTCTGGTTTCCTCTTTAAATTCTTATGATAAAGACGAAACTCTTTTGTTACATTTTTAACTTCTTGAATATTTCATTCAACAATTTTAACATCCTGCTTTACTTTACAGTACGAGCTTGCATCGTGTTTGCAACATTTACCAAATTTTTCTTCAAAATTATCTTGATCTTAATATGCTTCGTACTTGTGTTAATACTTAAATGCAAACAGGAAATCCTCGTAATAATGATAAGAATCGTCCATATTTAATTACTTAGTTTTTAAATCACATTTTTGCAGTTTATTTAAATCGTCAGTTTGTCATATTGTGCTGTGGTTAGAGCTTTCACACAAATCACATCCGACAGCGAATTTGTTTACTGTTGTAGTCTTAATATTTCGTACGTTTCCTTTACCCTTTCTCCTCCATCTTTTCAAGGTGTTTATTAACAAACTATTTCAATGCATTTTCCACAAACAATTGTAATTAACAACTATTCTTCCATGTGATCATCCATACCATCTTGTATAAACACCAGAATTATGACACTCACAAAAGCACCAAGTTTTGTTCATTTTTCATATACTTTAAGAACGAATGATCAAATAACAGAAGGTGCAATAAACGAATATGAAAAAGATTTTTCTGACTGCTGGAAACGCTAAATACTGGACTTGGTTATTATCGACGATACGACAATAAAGTTGCTATACCAACAGTGATAGATGCATGCAATGGTTTATTTTCCATGCAGCAGTATAATACAGCGGGAAAGGAGTTTATTTCAAAGTATTCCGTGTCTCAGGTTCAGCCGGATGGAAATGTAATACAACACGTGCAGAAGTTCCATCATGTCAGTTAAGCAGTTTTCAGTTTATGTTTACGTGTAAATTGTCGACACTGTTACAGTTGAGCAGAAAATGGAACAGTCTGCCATTTCTGAACCGATGATACAAATTTAAAATATACTTGTCCATTTTATTTGCCCAATGAAATTAATAATTAATCAGAACGAGAAAGGAAAATGGGTGGACATGCTGAAGCAGTTGAAGCGATTGAATCAAAGTTACAATTTGTAGATCCCGATATCAAGGAATAGAATAGAAAACAAATTAACATTAAAAAATGGAAAATCAAGATGCAAACAGATTAAACAATGCATAGATCAACAACTTCTTGTAAGTTAAAGGTTCAAATAATATTTTCAAAGAAACTGAGTTGCAATCACATCAACTGCTGGTGCCATAGATGGACGGCAGTGTAATCCTTGTAGTAAATGAAAATTGCAAATAATCCACCAGGAATACGAATACCACTATGTGTAACGGCTAAAATAAAGCCATTTGTTCACAAGTCACAACTGGATTCATGGCAATTAAAATACTACAAATTCGGTGAAAAAGCATAATTATCACAACCAATAATCTGTTGGTTATTTTAAATAGCTGAAAATGCGGCGTTCCTTTCAGATAATGTTTACATGTGGCGTGGTAGTTAAAACAGTCTTCACGAAATTTCGTATAAATAATCACAGACCCTATTCGTGTTGATGCCAAACAATTGTATTTAGTCATATGATGGTGCAGTGTCTAATTGAATCATCCGTTTCAAAAAACTCGATTCTTCTGTTTCTTCTTGATTTGATCTAATTAGGATCAAAAGGGACCTACTGATCTCCAACTTGCCAATCCATTCAATTATTAGTCACATTTTGCTCGTTATTGTATCTACTATTATCCATCTTTGTGTTTGATCATCTGTCAGATTTTGGAAACGGGTGAATATTTATGTGCGTGTTGCTGTTAATGTTGATTACCAGCTTTATATAACTGGTTAATGTTTTGAAACTGTTACAAGTTTCTAAGAACTATCTGCAAAGGTCATTTGATGATATTAGTGAACACCATCACCAACAACACTATTCTAATATGATACTTGATCATTTTTTATGCTTTTCCAAAAACCGTTCTTTATAGTTTAGTTCTTCCAATCCTGGTATACATCTATCTATTAATTTAACAAACTTCTGTCAATATTTCAAGTGACGAATCAACCGACTGGTAATTTGCGCACCCCACATTCCCCAAGCAAAACCCCAATTGCTTTGTTTTATTTTTACATTCCTTCTTATGCAAGCAAATATTAATACAATAATGTACTTACGTGCATGATAATTATGACGTATATGCATTATAGTTAAACGTTTGACACATGTACGCGTCATTAGCACGCATGTATGTGATAGTAACATGCAAGTACGTACACAACTGCTTTTTAAAAGTTTCTCAACAGAAATAAACTTCCGTTAACTCGACAATTTTTAGCCATGATATTGCATGATGAAAATTACCTTAATTTAATTAAATATGAAACACAAATCAGAGGCAAACTTTCTCGGTTCCAGTAAATGGTCGAACCTGACTAAAGTTTCGATATTGAAAGAAAAAATATCGATCTCTAGGAAACGTCTGAGTACTAGACAACACATTAGTTCGATCCACTTTACAATTTTATGTATACTTGTATACTGTAATCGGTATTGGAGTCGTTTGCGTGTCAGCTGGTTTCCATTATAATAAGCGAAAACCACGAAGTGTATTATCTACATTTTGTTAGTTGTCTGCCAAGTAAAATATTTCAAAGTACAATTCTTTTTACTGGAATTTTAAGTTTCGAAACTTACATCATGAATATAGAAAAATTAGGGACTTTGAATTTTTTTTTAAATTGTTTCCGGTTTGGGCTTTACGGATAATTCAGTGAGTGCTATCTCGTACTTTAATATCTTTAAAACCATTTCCGCGATTTATTATCAATCATGCTGCGAAATAAAGAAATCAAAACTGGTCATCATGTTACCACAGAATACCAGGCTCGGCCAATATGGGTATGTGAGAAAGCTTGCCAGTAGCTTCTCGTAGGTCGGTGGTTCTTTCTGGGGTTTTCCTGGGTTTTTCCTCCACCATTGATACTGGCCGCCATGTATAGCCTATCTTGCGCTGAAAATGGTGTTAAACCCTATAACAACAACCACCACAGACAACATGAAAGCCATTCTGAACAGTCGCATCTCATTACCATGGAAACGTACAGTTAACCTAGGTATATATAGTGATGATCCTGTAAAACACCAACTATATCGCCACTAGCATCGCAGTAATGAACTCGTTACGATACAGACGTTTCAATACAATACTGATCACAATACATACCGAGTGCTTATTTCAATGTGGATAACCAGTGACGCGGTCGATTTTGTTTACACAATAAATTACTGTCTCAACACTTGCATATAGATCATTTAAAAATCTATAAAACGTTTATCGTTGCAACTAACCATCAAATGATACAATTTAAAGAAGACAAGACAAATTTTCAAATTTTTTTTTCAACGTCTTTTATCCAGTGACTTCAAAAAACTTGTCGACCTCTCCGGTGTCCTAGAGGTTAGAGCGTCCGCCTCGGATGCGGGAGGTCGACGGTTCGAACCCCGGCCGAATCATACCAAAGACTTATAAAAATCGAATTAACAGCTGCCTCGCTTGGAGTTCAGCATTAAGAGGTTAGTGTTAGGACTGGTCGGCCTGGTGTCTGGACAATGTAACTGGGTGGGACATCATGCTACACGTCTGCGGCATTATGCCCCAGACATCAATATAAACTGCTCCACTGCAGACCTCGCAGCCATATGACTGAATTCTTAAAGCTACGTTAATAATCCAAATCACACACACACACACACACACACACACACACACACACACACACACACTTGTAATTGTTAGAATTATTGAAACTGAGTTATTCAAAATTACAATGGTGTTTAGTTTTCACATTGCATATGACGGGGATGCAAACTACTGGATCGCTAAAAAAAAATGTCGATACTTCCGGATGTGAAGCTGTATCGTTACCTCCATGTTCACTTACCTTCGCAGTCGTTGTAGGAACTAGATGGTGGTACACACGTGTTTATCGTTTTGCTGTATACGAAATCTCTGAAGCAGGTTTGCTTCACAAGCTGACCTTTCTTGCAAACAAAATATTTCTTGCAAGTTTCGTCGGACGAGTCCGGGAAGATCTCTCCACTTGTACATCGTCCTTCAGTCGGCAAGGTGTGATCTGTGATATTAAAAATTTAAAGGTGTGTACGCAAATCCAAACAGCAACAAAAACACAATTAAAAATACCACCTTCAGGTCACTTGTCTGGAGTCTTCCGTAGATATACGAAAGGGTTCAACCTAAAAGAAGAGGTTCAAGTAGGCCAAAATCACTCACCTGCCGGACATCTGCGGAACAGCCCACTACAAAAGTAGTTAATTTGGGTTTGAAGGACACTTCTATTCAAATTTCGTCCTTTGCTGTTGACTGCATATACGATGAAAATTGTTTAAAGCTTTCTCTGTTGTTTACCTTCCTATATACTGGATGGCACAGCGTCTTTCCAGTTTTAAAGCGTTTTATCAACGCTACTAAAAAGCATGTAGCGGTTTGAGAGATTTGTTAAATGTATTGTTAGTAACATGATTATGGTTGTTACAGAATCGGCATCATTTGTAAAAGTTCTGAATGACATCAAGTTGGACGATTCATGTTCAATACTGTATACTTCTGCTAAACGACTTTGTAGAGCATGTTAAGTTTTGGTGAATAGGCATTACTCGTTTCAATTTGAAATCCCTTCACGTCAGTCTGCTTTCTGTCAAATTTGGTTAAATAGAGCTCCGTTTTAAAGAGTCATTTAAAATATTTTTTTATATTTTAGTAACGGCATCTTATTGTATGGCAGAGGTATATTCTGTATAAAACCAAAAATCATGTTGGAGTGCTTTTTGTACAATTTTATCAGAGTCTGTTCAGCATTTTTCCAAGTATAATCGTTTTAAAAATTCGCTTTTATTAATGGCGGCCATGTTTTAGAATGGACTGGTATCATTTGTACAATCCTGAAATCCCTTTACGCCAGATTGATTTGTTAACCTTTATTAAATTGTGTCGAGTGGTCTAAGACGTTCTTCAAATGTCCTATTTTTGATTTGTAAAACCTACAAAGCTCCAGAATGCTTTCTGATAACTTTGGTCGAATTCTGTTGAGCGGTCATGTTCAAAAGTTGTTTAAATTTTCCATTTTAGTAAGTGCGGCGATATTTGACGGCTGATAGGTATCATTTGTAAAAATATGATGGGCTCTCGTGTCATAAAGATGCCTATCAAGTTTGATTAAAATTTGGTTTAGTGTTTATTTGAAAGGTGGAAAATAGCAATTGTTTAAGGATAGACGACAGACGATTCAATGCCAAACCACAAACCACTCCCGGCCCCCATGTCCTTAAGTGTGCTAGTAAACGAACAATAACAGAAACGGGTTCATGAAACAGTCTCCACACTGATCTACACGCAAACAACCCGATGGACGGATGGACGGACGGACAGACAAGGCTAACACTACTTATTCGAGATTAGAAGAGGGACCTCGAAAATAGGTTAACTGGTAACAAGTTTTAATGGAGCAGTCAACATTTACCAGAGCTGTGGTAGGCGGTGCAGTAGCAAAATCTATCGCACAGGAGTTTCTTCCATTCCCATCAGACGTATTAATTTACCGCTTTATCATATTTGAATTAAATGTTTCAAGGAATGAACTACGTTTCCTAGGTGTTGACAAAAGAGACGAGTGCAATAATATTGAATCTAGTTTGGCATGACATTACCCCAGCTAACAACATTGAAACTTCGGTCAAACGGCACACGAGACGTTGCATTACTGGGACCAGTTTATTTTCAGAAATTGTACCTCCAAACGGTTAGGATTGGTCCGCTGATGCACGAGGACTTGATAAACGATGAAGAACCCAGTTACTTTATAGTTCATAAAACGTGTCCATATAAATGCCTGTGAAGATAACATTTAAAACAAAGCAATTGTCCAATTCAGTCGATATTTGTCGTTTCACGCCTATATCGTTACAAGAATTTTATAGTGCAGAGTTAGTAATGCCACTTACCCACATTCATTCCTACAGATGGCGCTAGGGACCTGTCGACTGGTTGTCTACAGAGACTTTGCTCATAAAACCTTGAGAAACAAGCCAGCGTATAAAGCCTGAAAGTCGTATCATCTTGATACAGGCGAGTGTGGTGGGCGACTTCCTTTACAAACTTCTTCCGAAACATGCGTATAAAATACATGAAGTCCACTTAATTCTTACTGATTTACATGTACCATACATATACAGTTAACCTGTTTATGGTAGCCTATCAACATAGTAAATAAATCATTAGATGTCCAAACCTTCGTTGTTATAAAGGTATAGAGCTGGACAGGGTGTAGTACTAATTAATCTTGGCAACACTGGTGTAGCTGTCTTAGAAAAGTGCAAGTTTCACGACAATGATGGAAATGATATGGACTGAACAAAAGACCAACATCAACCGAAAACAACGACAATGACGACGACTGCAACCATCACGACTATGTGGCCGCCAGCGAATGGCGCAAGCTGACCAGCATTGTGTAAGGTAAAAGCTAGTATATAAGCTCGTTTTGTGTTCAAGAACTTGGCCGACTGGCCAACAAGATTTCAACTCCTAGATATCTTCAGCGTATTAATGTGAAGTGGCATCAAATCTATGCTGAACAATATGACAGTTATTTTTAATGCACTGTATAAAGTGCATCTTTCACGTTGACGACTTCATGCTGAAGTACTTACGCTTTACTCGTTCTACTTCGTCCGAGCTATGCTACGTTTCAACAAAATTCAAGTTGACCAACATTTAATACTACATAATACCTTAATAAATAATGGGTTCGTCAAATATTTCAAATAAAAATTAGCCGCCTTACCATTTCTGCCCACTGAATAGAGGGGATGAACAATTTACAAATATAAAATGAAAATCATTGGAATGTTTTAAGAAGCTTGCAAAGACTGGACTGGTCTTTTAAGGAATGTAGTCATAAAATATACGTCTTTACCGCAGTTTAGTTTTCTGGAATTCATATGCATCTTCAAAACGACTATTAAAATTGCTAGTTATCGAAAATTAGTTGATAAGCATGCCGGATTAACAACCTTTCGTCTTGTTGTTTCGAATACTACCCAGCTTCACCATCCTGTATCACGGACACAGTTTGATCCCTCTCGACCTTTCTGCAATCTTTTCAATCGACTGATGCAATGTACCGAAGTGCATGCTCAAACTGGAACCGATCAAAGGAACGAGATAAATAGCTAATAATTTAATGTCTTTGCTACGCAACACCGTTTTAATAAATCGTTTACTTACAAAGTTAGAGACAAATAATAATCTCGAATCTAACGTATTCTTTGAGACTTAGCACAGAATTTAAAACATTTTTAAATAGAGTTTTGCACAGACCAAGGGTTCGCAGATGCAATGTATCGCTCCAAAGACGCTTAACTCGCGGTTCATTTTCTTTTCGGAGCTGCACCGACTTCTTGAAACACTTCGATTTGCAGCTAACCACTGCCAAACAGCCCGATGTATTCCGCAAATTCGTGACCTAGGTGAAATTGAACAAAAGCCCAGCTTGCCTAAGCAGCTATCGGCGGAAAGTTAGAAAAGTTGTATTCTATAATAGGTGGTGGGATAGGTGGTGAGTTAATGTTTATTTCTAAATAAAGTAAAGGCATTCAAAAAAGGCGTACGTTTATGACGGGTGGATTATTAAACAGCGGACACCTCCAGGACAGGCTACACTGTAGCTCTATCTCCCAAGGAGCTTTTGAAGGCAGCCAACCTATGAACTAATCAGGCCACAAAACGATGGAGAGGCTGATGGTCAAATTTACAGGTCTTCCCAGTGCTTTCATGTGTGCATGTAGC
>JAECUM010010088.1:0-20848 GCA_016617855.1 Megalonaias nervosa
TTGTTTCTAATCTGACTGAACTGATACACAGCACCACAGAGATGCGTTACAATATGGCATGTGAACACTCTTAAACTGCATGAATATCTTGATTTGTTTATTCTACACTACTTCACTGAACTGTTACTACATATACAATATTGCTTTGGTAATAGAATGGTGATAAAAACACATCTCATTGATTGGAGAACTTACTTTTTCTCTTACATTCAATTCACTTCCGATTTAATCACAAACTTCCTGCTGATCATACATTTTCAAACATACAGTATGGAAAATCTATATATTGATGTACGCATTATCATTAGTGCTTGCTGCTACTTGAGTTGTGTTTGCTATTAACAATTTTTTATTTAGAACTACATTTAGTGAAAGGTTGCCTGAAGAGAAATGAGAATAACCACCTTACAACATAATGTGCTCAAGTTTTGGAGGCAACCTTAAAAACTAGATATGTAGTATTTAATTTGGTGCTTTACAGCACAGCAACACAAGTATGTTGCCAGTGTTTAGTGTCAAGGCAATTGGATGAAAGTGCCTTGCCAAGGACACACCTAAGTAGCTGACCCAGGCTGGTTCAATGGTAGGATTTGAACCTGTAACCTTTTGGTCAGGAGTCCAGCATGCTAACCAGTGAGCTTCCAGATGTGTGGAATACCCCCTCCCCCAAAAATGTACATTAAAGTTTATGTACCATCTGCAGGCAACACACAGTCTTCTGGTACATTTGATGATGATTACATGACTGATATCAAAACAGGTCACTAAATGCAAACTGCACTTAGAAAGGGAAATAACTCAGAAAGTAGCTAACCGATAAAGCTCACCTTTGCTTGTAACAAAAATGTCAAAACTCTAATTATTAACCAGAGAAATGGTGAGTAAAATTGCTTACATGTATACACCCTGCATCCAACCCCAGCACTATGATGGAAATGAGCTATAGTACTGCCATTGAAAACAACCATGGGACAATTTGTTTCCAGCAGCAAATCAAAAAGAGCAAACAAGCCTGATATTGCTTAGCCATTTTTACATAAATTAACAGTTGACCATCTTATAAAGCTGGATAATGTTCTAAGAATATAACCCTATGTAAACCATCTTCCAATGGATACTATTCTAAGAATATAACCCTATGTAAACTATCTCCCAATGGATACTATTCTAAGAATATAACCCTATGTAAACCATCTCCCAATGGATACTATTCTAAGAATATAACCCTATGTAAACCATCTCCCAATGGATACTATTCTACTATCTCCCAATGTATTCTGTTTTAAGAATATAACCCTATGTAAACTATCTTCCAAACATTATATCATATACCTATTTTGCCATGATCCTGAGCAAAATTATTTTTAATAAAGACATAAATAATATGCATACTCTTTTGCTCCTAATCAAACTCATCCACAGTCTGGATATAAATCTGTATTCCAATTGCATCAGAAATAAACTTAGCTGGCCTTACTCAGCTTTTAGCATCACAAAATGCAAAATGACTGGTAAACACAAGTTTCATCTGATAACCATAGCATGTACGTAGTTTCACAGAAATCCACGGATAACTGCTAGAGTTAGATGACAGACAGATGAAATCCACAGATAACTGCTAGAGTTAGATGGCAGACAGATGAATGAACACAAGGAGTTCTATATACTGCTTCTATCATCATCATCATCATCATCATTATCATCAATCCCTTAACCCAAGAGGTTGTTGGGGCACCACAGTTAACTTTACAACCAATTCTCACCATCTTTCCCTGTCCTCTACTGCCCTTTGGGAATCTCCAAATCCTATGCCTGTCCATTCCTTAATGTTGTCTTCCCACCTCATTTTCTGTCTGCCTCTTCTTCTGCACCCTCACACTGTGCCTTGCAAGATTGTTTTTGCCAGTCCAGATGATCTTGAGACATGACCATATCACTTCAATTTGTACTTTTTTACAGTGGTCAAGAGGTCTTCATAGGATCCAATGGCTAGTTGGATAATGTTGTGGACTTCTTCATTGGTTAAATGGTCAATGTATGAGATGCCCAAGATCTTGTGGTAGCATTTCATTTCAAAGATTTGAATCCTTCTTTGTAAATCTGATGTGACCATCTGTGTTTCACAAGCATACAGAAAGACGGATATGACAATCGAGCGCATCAGCCTTATTTTGGAACCAAAAGCAATGTTGGTATCTTTCCATATTGGTCTCAACCTTGTTATTGCTGCTGTTGTCTGGGCAATCCTGCAAAGTAGTTCTGGTTTGGAGCCCTCACCTGTGATAATTGATCCCAAGTACTTGAAGCTTCTGACTCTTTCCAGCTTCTGTCCAATGATCTTTATTTCTGCACTGATGCCATTGGTGTTGTTTCTCGTCAGTTTGGGTTTTTTGGGCACACAGTATGGAGATTAGTGTCGGAAAAAACAAAACTGAACTGCTTCTATGAGGAATGGTAAAAAATACTAGTCACCTCCTAATACTTTTAAGTAACTAGAAATTGAATATTTGAAACAAAGAGACAGACTTTACCAAGCCATGTATATTCAATGTCAGTGAATACTTCAAAAAGTAGTCAGAAACTAAAGGAGCTGTGCACAACACTTCACAATTGGAATAATGTTATGAGGGAAATTCTTAATGCAGTGTCATAACCATGAGACTGTTCCAACATAGAAGGGGTGTTCTAACATACAAGGAATGTTCTAACATAAAAGGAATCTTCTAATATAAAAGGACTCTTTTAACGTACAAGAAGTGTTCCAACATATAAGGAGTATTCTAACATACAAAAAGTGTTCCAACACACAAGGAGTGTTCTAACATACAAGGAGTGTTCCAACATACAAAGGGTGTTCTAACATACAAGGAGCATTCCAACATACAAAGGGTGTTCCAACACACAGAGTGTTATTCAATTCAGTATTTTGAATTCACTGCACAGAGACAGTTAAAGTCAGATTCAGATGTAGCAACAAATTCTCCCCACTATTTATTCTGACAGTTTAACAATTACTGCCTAAGAGACATGATACATTACATTTGGCAGGAAACACTATGTACTACACTGCCAGTGAATAGAAACAGAAAACACAAATATCTCTCTTTTATCATTGTTACATGGCAACTGGCTTCAAAACCATATGCAGTTTTGGCTCATTTATCTCTTCTCTTATTTTTAAGTCAAAAGCATAACTGCAACTGTAGTTCAGTTGGAATAAATTTGGCACTCATTTACTTTGGGAGTTACTGTGAACAACTTTTGCTTCTTGATACACACTGGTACCATGTTTTTCTATTTGTATCAATATGCATGCCAAAAAATAATAGGCTACAATGTTTATTGCCTTATTCAGCTGCTGTATGATTTAAATTTTGTGGCCTTTATGTATTTGACAAGTGAGCATGACACTGCTCACCTTGTTGTCATCTGCCTAACAGCAAAATGCAAGAAAAAAAAAAATGGACAAATATATCTGAGTTAGTAGGACTACTCTGTTAAAATAATTTCCAGTATGTAATGAAAATATCTGTTGTAAAATTTCTCTCATTTTTGTATCTTCATCTATATCAGATGGCAAATTAGCATCATCTGCCCAGTAATGAAAGGCCCCTATGTCAGGATGCTTTGTGTCAAAGTGAGTCAAATTCTCCACATCAGAATTCTTATAACTGTATGAATGTCTCTACTTTTAGTGGTGAATGGCATCATTTGAACAAACCCAGAAGCCTTTGATGCCAGGATGTTTCTTGTCCAATTTGGTCAAATTCTGATTAACTGTTTTTCAGAAGTCATTATAAACCGTTTTGTATATTTAATTTGTGTTGTTTGTTGGCTTTTTCAGTGATTGTATGTTAAGTATATGTGTATTGTGTACTTAGCCATTGTCCAAAATCAAGTTAATGGAGTGCGTTACCAATTACATTTATTCTGTAAACAACATAAAACAAAGCTAATACTACTCTGTGAGTATAAATTAAATATTCAATTTATTATCAATGGAAGTAAACATGTTTACTTCTCTCTGAATGTAGGATATTAGTTTTTCACTTGGAAATATTAAATTTGTTGACAACTTTGAATGTTTTAGATAGGATACTGACCTATATCATGGCTCTGTTATTGTGTCTCAGCTTTTTATATAATGTTGTTTACATGAAAATTATTCATTCTTGCCTTAACATCCAAAAGCAGTATCAGTCTTATTTTGTGTCTTCAGTTTTTAATTTTGTTGGATTTATTTATTCAAATTATTCACTGGAATTACAAAGTACTCAATAATAATATTGGACTCAAACATTAATTTGAAATTATAGTGAATTCAAACAAGGACATTCTGGATTATATTATTGTGATACATCAAAAGACTCTTAACACATCACTACATTCCAGGTCATTGGCACATTAGCACATTTGAGACTACAGGCATAGCAACACATTTGATATTGGAATTTATTTGGATCAACACAGGAATTCAATTGGAACTCTATTCATTTGGACTTGTGATATAAATTTTAGGACTATTTGAGATTTAATTCACAATACTCTAAGTTCTTTTTAAATTTTCACTTCATATTCTAGAGAAATTGTTTGTTGAATTTTACAAAACTTGTTGGGTTTTGTTCTTTTCTATCGCTTACTTTACGACCAAAGAGTTGTAAAACAATGCTTCTCTATTTAGCAACAGTGGCCATATCTAATGGTAGACTGGCATCATTTATGTAAAACTGAAAGACTTCAATGCCAGCATGCTTCTTATCAAATTTGATCAATTCTACACAGTGCTTTTAAAGATGCTGTAACAAGTTTTTTAATAATATTTTTTAGTGTTACGACTCTGCGGTCTTAAACTAAGTAACAGAAAGAAGCAAAATCAACAAGTTTTGTAAAAGGTAACAAATAATTTAATTCTCTAAGTTATAAATGAAATTTAAAAGGAACCAACAGCATTGTGATCTAAACTGGAAATAATCTATTTCTATCATAATTCCAAAAGAATAGTGTTCCAAATGAATTCCAGGTCTCTAATGTGCTGATGTACCAATATCCTTGAATATGCTGAAATGCCAACAGTCTTGATGTATCGCAATGGCATTGTCCAAAACTCCTTTGAATGAATTCACAATAATCCCAAAATGTTGATTTAGTCCAGACCATCATAAGAGCACTATGTAATTCCAATGAACAATTTAAATAAATGAATCTTCTCCAACTAAATCTAAACACAACATTAAATACATCTGCAGACTGATATTATAACAAAAACAATACAGAGAAATAAAAATTAGGAATCAGAATAATTGTTTAAGTCTGTCCTTATATACAGCTCCATGACTATTATGACTCTAAGTCGCAATTAATCCCTTCATGACTTATACAGCAACACAAGTCACCTGATTTATGTCACAACACAATACAACTGACTTAATTATCCAATAGGCAATTACCCCAAACAGATTCATTATATAGAACATAAACTCAAATAAACAATCTATTTATAGCTATTTATAGCTCACTGCAATCTACTGTCAAGGACCAAAAGTTAAAGACACAATACAGATATACATAACATTAGTAACATCTGCCGTATTTGTTTGTTGATCAGAATCCTCTGTAATGACTTGAAGGAACTTTGTGCCAGGTCTGTGTCTGTCAAGTTTGGTCAAATTCTGTTTAACTGTTTTGGACAAGAAATTGTTTCAAGCTTTTTATATTTTCAACAGTAGATCAGCACCAGTTCTAAAACTACGAAAGCGTTCTATGCAAGGATGCTTCCTGTTAAATTTGCTTAAATTCTGCTCAGATATTTTTCAGAAGAATTTCTTAAAAGCTTTATCTATTATCAGTAATGGTTGCAACAAATATGAAAGCTTGGCTACTCACTTTTAAATATGGTCCATTTTAAATATGGTCCAATTCAGTTCAGCATTTTAAAATTTATCCAAAAGGTGTCAATCCCACCATCAAATAAGGAAATTGTTGTTAAAAATATAAAAAGCTTTAAAAGACTTTTCTCCAAAACGGTTGAATAGAATTTAACCAAACAGGACAGAAAGCATCCTGGCAAGAAGACCATTTAAATGTGTATAAATGATGCCAACTTACCATCAAATGTTCACCAGTTAATAAACATACCAAACCCAATAAATGATTTCTCAAAAACTGATTAACAGGATTTGACTAAACCTAACAGAAAGCATCCTGGTAAGAACACCTTAAAATTTTGATAAATATGCTGATATGAACCTTGAAAATCTCTCAACAGAATTTAACCAAATTTGACAGCATCAAGTATTGTGACTTGGAGGGCATTCAGTTTGGCACAACTTGTGTTGATCTGTCATCAAACATAGTTAACATTACTAAAAGCAGAAAAAAACTCCAATTCAGTAAAAGAGAATTTGATGAAATGTTAATGGAAGCATCCTGGCATAAAGATCATTCACACCTGTACCAAAGGTACCAGAGAGATGGCTGCCATTTCAGTAATGATCATCAAATATGAATAATGTTAGTAAAATGAGCAACAACTTTAAACTATTTGTTTTACAAAACTGTTGAGATCAATATGACCAAACAAAAGTCCATTGAAAGGACTGATCAGCTACTGTTCAAATGGAATATCCAGGAATACAAGCAAAGGCCATTTCTTCTTTTTAACTGCTGCTGGGTGTTGAAGCTGTCTCTGATATTCTTGAGATTGGTAGTCATACTGAAATGTCCAAACAGCACCATTTTCAGAGAGTACAAACTAGATACATTTAGAAGTCTTTTGGTGAAAACCCCACATCAATATGACCATTCATGCAAGAGGAGTGACAAGGTTTTATAGATGACTCTCATTGCAGTACATTCAATATAAGTTTGGCACCATTTTCATTAATGACCAAGCGGATATCATAAGATGTTTTAAAAGCCCAAGTTGATATGACTTTTCATGAAGGAGAAGCAAAAACAGCAAAATGTTTGAGATGGCTGCCATTTCAGTAATGACCAATTAGACATCATACCAGGTATAAAGTTCTTTGGTAAAAATCTCATGTCAATATGACCATCCCTCAGGGCTTGTGTTTTGTAAAATGCAGGAGGGCTGCAAACAACTTTTCTGGTAGTGCTGAATGTGTATTTGCTCTCCTCAAATATGTATGACATCATCATCATTTACAGCACATCATAATTTATGGCACATGACATCATCTATCAAAATAGTGGAAACTGTAAATATACAGTATTTATGAAAGGCAACTGCCATGAAACCTGGGAGAATAATTCATTCATAAAAAATCTGGAAATCTTTGTTTTGAACAATAAGATTGGGGACAGCAATGGATTGCTATCTTGGAAACAATTCAAGGGGAGAACAACACACCTGAGAGTGATCATGCTCCTCAAAACAAAAGCCCTGCATACATCTAGAAGCTGTAACATTAAGGCTTTCAAGATGGCCAGCAAGACAGCCAGTCTTAAGCTCTGACTGGAACTATTTTCAATTAGGCCTAACCAGATACAAGAAAAAAGTTTACTGGTGGAAACCCCACTTCCATATATCTTTCCATTTATCAGGAGTAATTATAACAGTATGTTCAAAATGGCCACCATGGCAGTCATATTAGATATTAGCACCAATTTCATTTATAACCAGCTATTCATTACAAGTTTTCTGGTGAAAACCCCATCTCAACTTGACTTCCATTTATAAGAAATAGTGATAAAAATATTTCCAAAATGGCTGCCATGGATATGTGTATATGAAATCATCATTATTTTCATTTAGGACCAACTAGACATCACAGGAAGTCTTTTAGTGAAAATCCCATACTGATATGATCATCCAAGAGGAATAGCAATGACAAAAGTTTCAAGCTGGTCACTGTGGAATGAATATGTGCTTGAATTTATTTTTTCTTGTACTATATTTATAACTTAAACTTTTTCTTTACTTAAAAAATTACATATTATTCATTTATATCACTTAAGTGTACAATTTCGCTATCTTTTATAAATCACTGTATTGATACTTGCCTTCTAAAATTTACATTTGCATGGGGAAGAACTCTGTAACCCCAAGCATGTGATTCTCAAAGACAATATCATGGGTAACATCCCTTACTTTCACTCTGTGTGTGTGTGTGTGTGTGTGTGTGAGAGAGAGAGAGAGAGAGAGAGAGAGAGAGAGAGAGAGAGAACGGGTATTTTAAAGTAACTTTTTTCAAAACTCTATCAAACTGGAGAAATATTTCTAACTGCAATAAATTTCATGAATATAGCTGATCTTGTTCAAGATAAAACTCACTGGCCATCTTCATAACTTAAATCTTACCAAGTATACTCTCACCCCATTAACACATTTTGCCTAAAATGGGAGTTGGAAACACATTTTGGTGGTTACTACTGAATACATCCAAATACAAATCTTCTTCCAAGATTTTCATTTAGCCAGATACCAAGCTGTGTTAAAAATGTTTTATTTGATTGGCTGTTTTCGCTTCTGCATGTGCAGATGGGTAGAAGTTGGAGTTCTTTTTTTTTTTTTTTCTGGACCCATCATTGTCATGTCCTGGCCACTTTTTGCTCCAAATCTCAAACTTCTACTACTTTCTGCAAAGGTTCACCTGTCCATGTGCAGTTCAGACCAGTCTGCATTAGACACAAAATCTGGTTCTGACAACTGGCAAATTTTTGGGAGTAAAAAAAAATCAGGTCTCAAAAATTGTGTTTCTCCCTCTGTATTTTGTAATGTGAATAGATTGTCCCGACTGTTTGTTACCACTGTTGAGCTACATCTGTCTACTTTTCTGTAATACCACCCTCATGATGTATAAATGTGTCACTAGGGGTTAATATGTGAATCTTGCTTATTATCAACTCCTTCAGAGATCCTGATAATATAAGCCTATATTCCTTCTGAAGCTCTTGACTTGGCACCTCACAACATCTCATTCTAATGCAGTCAGCTACAATTCAGAACTAGAGATTCTCAGAGATGTCCTGGTTGAGGTTCATGTATCTTGTTGCTGCCACAATGGCTGGATTGGTCTGAGCATGAAAGAATGAAAACACAGACTGACACTTACTTCTACCTTTTCTATTATTACTCTTCTACCAGTTCTACTGCTACCTTCCTTCCTGCATTCTTGACCATGCATGACCCTTTGCTTAATAGTCAAGTGTGACTGCATCAACAGACAGATAGACAGACAGGCAGACAGGCAGACAGACAGACAGACAGACAGACAGATAGATAGACAGATAGATAGATAGATAGATAGATAGATAGATAGATAGATATATCCAGGTTTTACCAAACTCTGATTAGAAACATTATCAAATGGAACTTGATCTCCATACTGGTAAAAATGTAAGACAATCAGATAAAGGATTAGAACTTGATCATGATCCAACTCATCCAACATTTTGATAATATAAAAATGCTTAACAAGTGTGATCAAAATCAGCAGTCAAATATAGTTGCTCAGCTGATCAGATACAAGGTCACATCATTAATGTGCATGAATTTCACTCTTACTCAACAACAGCCTTGATGATATAGGCCTATTTACCAAGTTTGATCAAAATGCTGTAAAAATACAATCTCTAGTGTGGTAATAACCCACCCACCCCAATCAGATGCAAATTTATCTCATATATATGCATAGGTCTCACTCAGAGTAAGTCATCCAACATCTTGTCAATATTAGTCTTTTCACCAAGTCTGATTAAAGTGAGGTCATAAATTCAGTCTCTCAAGTGATAAGAAGCTTAACCAATCACACAAAAGATCACCTCACTCCAATAATACTTCTTGCTCTTAATAAAATATGTTCTATATCTTGAAGATATGAGATTATTGACCACGTTGGAGTAAGATATGATCAGAAACAGAGTTAATAAAGTACTGACAATCTTAGCCAATCACACACACAATCACCTTATTCATATCCTCAAATACTGCTCATATTTTTTTTTCATCCAAGATCTTGATAACATGAACCCATATTTCACGTTTAATAAAATTCAGAAGTATGGTTTCCTAAGTTTAATAAAATTCAGAAGTATGGTTTCGCAAGTTTAATAAAATTCAGAAGTATGGTTTCCTAAGTTTTGACAATCAAATGCATGACCACCAAATTAGTATCCATGCATCTCACTCTTACCTGGACTTGTCCAAAATCATGATTACATAAGCACATATTCTAAAACTAATAAAAATCAGATCAGAAATATGGCATCCTGAGTGAGAAAACACTGTGCCTATAAGATATAAGAACACCTCATTAATAAGCATTGATATCACTCATTACTGAACTTGTGTGAGAGCTGTCTCATGTAAGTATATATTCCATGTTTGATCAAAATCAGATTAAAAAAATGTGGCCTCCTGAGTGGTAACATGGTCAGCCAATCAAATGTAAGATTACTTCGTTGATCTGAATGGATCTTGCTCATTAATGAAACCTTCCAAGATCTTGATGTTATTAACTTGTACTTCAAGCTTGACCAAAATTTGATCAGAAATCAATTCCAAAGTGTTAACAAACTCAGCCAATCATATGCAAGATCACCTTTCCAATTAGAGCGTACGCCTCAGATGTGGGAGATCGCGGTATCCAACCATAGCCGAGTCATACCAATGACATAAAAATGATACTAAAAGTTGCCTCACCTGGTGCTCAGCATTAAGAGGTTAGTGATTTTTCTTTTTACCAACGGAGAAAAAGTGCTAGGGTCAGCATTGAGAAATGGAGATGGTTGGTTGACTGGAAACACACTTGGTGGAGGGGTTATAACATCTTTATCACCTGATGTACAAAAGCAAGATAAATGATAGTGGTCATTTAAATAATAAAGATGTAACAGCAAAGGCATCTGGTGAGAAAAGCCTGATAATCACATGCCACTCATAATCAGTAAATAACAAAGGCACAACAAAGACACCAGGTAACAAAGGCATGATAATCACACCTCACTCATAATCAGTACTTTAGAACCACAGGCTGCTAGTTCAATGCAATTAAAGCAGAAAAAGAATGCTTCTTCTTTTTTTACCTTTTGACTCAATTTATTTAGAAATATCTTTCAGCTATAATTCTATTCCTGTATGTTGACAGAGTGGAGCTATAAGTAAATCTCTCTCACATTCATTCTAAATTCTGACTTTCGTGAAAATAGCCAAAAATTTGCCAGTCAGAAAAAAAAAGTCTCTTTAAACATAAAGTTACAATAAAAAATATGAGGAATAGAAGTAAAACTACCAACAAGCTATAATCCAAATATACACAGAGTCTTAAGAAAACAACTAAGCATGAAATAAACGTACTATCCACAATTAATATGATTTATCCCGCTTGGCATGATGTTTCCACAGACTGTGTTGCAAACTGTTTCTTAAGGCAGGGTTTAATGAGCAAAACAGATGTCATTTCCAGTAACAGTGATGCTGCTACTAATGATGTCCCCTTTGTTATGGCACATGAGGCCTTCTTTGGTCTGGGAAAGAGGATGTTGATTTCCTGGATTATGATAATTCTGATAGTAACACTGTCACACCTGTGATACCAACAATTTAAATGTAAATTTGCTGTACCAAAAGGGTACTATTGCTAAATATGTCATTGCCAGGAAGTGTTGTTGTTGTTGTAGGGTTTAACGCCATTTTTCAGCACAAGATAGGCTATACATGGCGGCCAGTATTAATGGTGGAGGAAGAACCCTGGAAAACTCCAGGAAGAACCACCAACCCACAAGAAGCTACTGGCAAGCTTTCTCACTTACCCATGTTAGCCGAGCCTGAGACTCGAACCCACGCAGACAGAGGTGAGATGGCAGTGATCCGGAACGGTGAGCGCTTTAGACCACTCGGCCACTCAGGCCAGGAAGTGAGCAAGTTATCAAATTGAGACAAATACAATGGTTGGTACATGTACCTTATGTTGAAACTTTAATTTGATGGTAAAATTTACTGGTTTATCTTTTTTTTTAATTTTATGATAACACTTATTTATACAAATGTATGTTGTTTCAAAGTTTTATTACCATTACATATGAGTTCTGACAGCAATGATACCAGTATAAATTGTTTATTACGTGTCCAATGTCATCAACATGGACAAGAACATACACATTTTTAAAACAAACAATGAATTTTGATAAAATGTTTCTTGGCTATAACATCCTAAAAATCACAGTCCCTTGTGGAATGTTATAAATAATCTTTAAACTCATTTGAGGTTTCATCAACATGAAGTCACATGCCAAATTTTAGTCATATCCAACAAAACTTGAAAAAGTAATGCTGCAGAATCCAAAATCAGTAGGGGGCAATCATGGGGCATAACTATTGTAAATGATGTCACAAAATGCCAGAACCAAACTAATATAAGGTCTGTCAATATAAAGGTTCATGCTATATATGACTGAAATCCTAAAATCCTTTTGTAAAACTATGCTGTTAAGAGGATGGAAAATCAAAGGGTCCTTTAAATTATGCAGAAGAACATAGGAAATCAATTAGGATCTTTAAATTTAAAATCTACTGAAACCCAACAATCCTTGAAAACAGTAATGCTACTGAAAGCTATATCAGAAAGATGAACAATCAGGGGACATAACTCTTGTGCAAAGCTGGAAATTGAGCTCTTTCAAGGTCTCATCAACAGAAAGCCACATCCCATATTTGATTGAAATCCAGGAATCTTTCGTAAAGTTATGCCATGGAAACTCTGGTCAGGAGGATGGAAAATTGGGGAAATGTCCAAAATTATTACATTTTTGTACCGAAAATGTACTGTCATGGCAGTTTATGTCATTAATGAAGTGATTTTTCAGAAGAAAAGCTTTCTCAAAAGGTCACTTTGGTCATGAAGAATTTCTAGGCAATACTATCAAAATCTGCATGAAAAAGTGATCATTGTTTTCATGTAGAAAGTGATCACTGTTTTCATGTAAAAAGTGCAAATCTTGGCCAAACATGTAAAAAAAATTAATAGATTTTTCATGAGTCATCTTTATTCCTGAAGAAATTACCAATCTTCATAAAGATTGTTAGTTTTACCTCAAAACTCGTATTTTCACAAAGACCATATGAAGAGTGCACCACCTTTTATTTCTACCACCACCAGCATATAAGAGGTCTCATCATCATACATGTGATCAATAAATTACTGGTCCTGCTGCTCCGAAAATGCAGATATTCAATATTTTTAAACAAACTATTATGTAGGAACAGAAATGATGGCTGGGTTATTAGGGGAAAGGGATCAAATGAAAAATGTAAACAAAAAACCCTCATACATCTGGTGATACTGTCTCCATTATTTGCTATTTCAGTAAAATGGACTCAACTTTGCCATAATGGTACCAGATTTTCAGCAGGGTTCAACAAATCTTCTACTCAAAACCCCAGGACTACCACAATACTGAGTGTGGACTATAACATGTTGAATTTAGGGAGTCCAATGGAGTAGTACATAATATGACTCATTCTACACAGTATACAAATATTTTACAAAATAAAATAATTATTGGTAATGATGATAAGGCAAAAAGAAAAGTATGAAGCTAACTGCAGAATACATAAATACTATCTCTGGGCTATTGAATTTATATTTGGCTTCCAGGTTCTTTTCATGGTAGCCCACTTGACTACCATCTGATCTTGAAATCTTTGTAATACTGAATAGGGGTGTAGGTAGGGGGATGGTTCATGATTCAGAACCTCTGGTCAGGTTAAAAATTGCTTATGGTTTATGACTTAGTGCCCAAGTCACAAATCTGTGCATGGAGTGAATTAATATGAAGTGGAGTTATCAACAACTACTCATGCCATATTGCTGCTCATGTGGAACATCACACACACACACACATACACATACACACACACACAAATGGTGACAATAGTACTCCTACTGTACATGGAACTATCTGAAATGTATGCTTGCACTTCACTGACTACTGGTCATTTTAAAGTTGTACATGGAACTGTCTGAAATGTATGCTTGCACTTCACTGACTACTGGTCATTTTAAAGTTGTACATGGAACTGTCTGAAATGTATGCTTGTATCTCATTCACACTATAGACCATTTTAAAGTTCTGCATGAAATTGTCTGAAATGTACACTTGCACTTCACTCACACTATAGGCCATTTTAAAGTTGTACATGAAATTGTCTGAAATGTACACTTGCACTTCACTCACACTATAAGCCATTTTAAAGTTGTACATGAAATTGTCTGAAATGTACGCTTGCACTTCATTCACACTATAGGCCATTTTAAAGTTGTACATGAAATTGTCTGAAATGTACGCTTGCACTTCATTCACACTATAGGCCATTTTACAGTTATACATGAAATTGTCTGAAATGTACGCTTGCACTTCATTCACACTATAAGCCATTTTACAGTTATACATGAAATTGTCTGAAATGTATGCTTGCACTTCATTCACACTATAGGCCATTTTAAAGTTATACATGAAATTGTCTGAAATGTACGCTTGCACTTCATTCACACTATAGGCCATTTTACAGTTATACATGAAATTGTCTGAAATGTATGCTTGCGCTTCACTCACACTACATTTTAAAGCAGTTGCTGTGTTACATTCCTGCACTCTAAACAACTAGATCTTTCAATAAATCACCCAGTCAAGTGGGTTCTCAAAATAGTGATCTTTGATGTATTTCATATGTTGTAAAAATTATAGGCTATACATACTGTAGGTGCAAAGGTCAGTCTAACAAAACTACTTTATTCATAAAAATGGCTTGAGAAGGAAATAGTTCTTTTGTTACTTCGTATGTTCTTACTATGAATGTCAGTTCAAGCCACTCTGTCTATGAAACAAGCAACAGAAATTAGACCAGATAATTGATGTGAGCATCAGTTCAAGCCACGTCTATGAAACAAGCACTAGAAATTAGACCAGATAATTGCCCTGAGTCTCAGTTCAAACCACTCTGTCTATGAAACAAGCACTAGAAATTAGACCAGATAATTGCTGTGAGTGTCAGTTCAAACCACTCTGTCTATAAAACAAGCACTAGCAATTAGACCAGACAATTGCTGTGAGTGTCAAGCCACTGTCTATGAAACAAGCACTAAAAACTGGACCAGATGTGCCTAAATTACAAACATCTTTTTGTCTACATTAAAGATGCATGATAGATTAATTATCTATGATCTCTTAAAATACTAATTCTTGTTTTGAAACTAAATTTAGGAGAGAAAAATTAATTTTCTGGAAGTCTTGCCAGCTGCATACATAAACTGAAGTTTCCAACTGCTTACATTTTTAAATGAACCAAATAATGTGCAGTAAGCATGTAACTATGATTTTAAGAGGAATGTCACTGGTCCATATGATTAATGTTGATTATGCACTAAACGTACAATCTGCAGATCACATTATAACTAATGATCCGCCCACCCAATATCATCAGAAAATAGATCTCTAATCTGAAAAATAGATTCAATTTCCTGGAGTTGAAAACAAAAATGTCTGTATATCATAAAAAAATGCTAGACAAACCTTCTTGGCTAGCTGCTCTGTTGGAAGGGGTCCTCTGCCTAAACAGAAGGACTCCTAAAAGGAGTCCCAATGTCAGGAGGAGCAAGAGCAACAGATACAGGCTTTGTGAGACATAACCATCTTCAGCTGTCAGTTGGGGACCCTGCAAATAAAAAGATTTTAAATGTACAAGAAAAGGGAAGCCAACACAAACACATGAATGAAAAATTCAATTCAACTATATCATAAAATATTGTTATGACTCTATGGTCTTAAACTAAGTAAAAGAAAGAGCAAAACCAACAAGTTTAGTAAAATTCAACAAATAATTTATTTCCCAAGGATACAAAGTTAAAATTTAAAAGAACTTACATTATTGTGAATTAAATCCCAAATAGTCCTAAAAGTTCTATTGCAAGTCCAAAAGTACAGAGTATTCCAAATGGATTCCAATCTTGAATGTGCTCATGTATCAACATCCTAGAATAGTGTTGATGTCTAAACAGGATTGCCAAAATAGTGATTTAGTATAAAAGTATTAATGAGTACTTTGTAATTCCAGTGAATAATTTAAATAAATAAATCCTCTCAAATATTAACTGAAACACAACTAAAAGACTGATTCCACTACAGATGTTAAGATAAGAATAAATAATTCTGATGTATAAAAACCCCTAATACTCAATAAAAGGACCAGAATGAAGGTCAAAAGTTCACTTCCAGAACATTTTAAGTTGTCAACATGGTCAGTTCTTTACGAAAATTTTAGTAAAGAACTTGGCAAACACCAGGCATGCCATAAATTTCCAAGGGAAAAACCAATGTCCTAAACTCAGATCCAAGTAAATATGTTTACCTACAAGTAATAACTATTTTAAAATATAATCTACAATCATAGCAAAAATTAGCTATGCAATATGTTGTTTACAAAATGACCCTTACTGTTTACAATCAAGGACAAAAGCCAACACACAATACAAATTAAATATACATAACAAATTGTTAAAAACAAATTCAGTGTCTGAAACATAACTGACAATGTTGACAGCTGATAACAGCTAAGTGTAATAATTTATCATCTTCCAGCAGCTTATTTACACAAATATGTCATACTAGAATTCTTAAGGTTGTGCTCTACAGTTTCATAATTTGTACAGGGTTTGACTTTTAAAGAAACAGGATTTCACCAGTTTTCCTCACAGTGCACAGGGATTTAAAAAAAATTCTCAGGGCTTCCTTACTAGTTTTCTAAAAAATAAATGGTATATCTTAGGTATTGTTAAAATAATATTTAATTCCCTTTAGTTTGGTGCAATATTGATGAGAGTAATTTTGGGTTATTGAGTACATAGCTTGGCCTTACTTTAAATATGCATCTCTCTAAAGACTACTACACGTAGTTTTTGCTTAGTCTTCCAAGAGTTCACAGGTAAACTTGAAAACAAACATAGTGTACTTGTTGCTTGTGGTATTCTCAAATTCTGATGCAAGTTTGATCTACCAATGATCTACTAAAAGACTTGGAGTTTGTACAGAGAATAAAACTTACGAATAATTCAGATATCCTCAGGAATCAAACTCTAATGAAACATTCAGACATCCGGCATGAAAAAAACTTAAAAAAAACAATTCAGACATGCTGCAGGAATCAAATTTTAAAGAACAAATTAGACATCCTGCAGGAATTCAACTCTAAAGAATAATCTAGACATCTGGCAGGAATCAAACTCTAAAGATATTAAACCACAAAGAATCTAGATGTAAAACATGTATTCCAAATAGAAACTTATTAAACTGATGACCTACTTATAATAAGTACATCTCATAAGCACCAATAATAGGTCATGATTTTTTACCAACTAATTCACTGACCAAATCACAGCTTTCAAATTTCTGGAAGTGAAAACGTCATTTGAATCATATCATTACTTATGTCATTTGAATCATATCATTACTTATGATAACCCTCTCCAACATACATGTACCTACATGACTACTAAAACTAAGTTGACTGGAAATTCCAAAGGTCAAATGAACATGAACTTTTACTGGTATCTCTCTTTTATGTTGGATATCTTAATATTTATCAGACTGATCCCACACAATACTGAATTCAGCAATAGTCAGACTGATCCCACACAATACTGAATTCAGCAATAGTGATATTTTTACAGTGAAAAGAAATTTTGATTCACAGTCACAGCAATGAAAAATTTTAGTTGGCAAGAAACACAGCCTCTGAAAATACTGCAAGAGAGAGAATCAATATGCCAACAAGTGGTCCTATGCTGTGCTCACCTGGTCAAATACTATTATCAGAAGAGGTTTTAAAAAACTTGAGGAAGACCCCTACAACAAAGCATGCTCAAACAGGATGTAAAAATTTTTTGTATAATGTAGGGCACAGAGATGAAAAAATGTTAGCCTACCACTTTCCAATTGGTCCAAAGCCTTCTTTTAACTCCATTTTGGGGCTACAGCAGTATCTTGGACACTTTGATTACAGTGTATTATTTAAATTAAGCCTTCTATGCAATTTGATGCATACTTGGAATATAACATTATCACAACATGATCACATTCTTAACTCACACCTTGTACCTCCCAAATTCTATTGATTGAAGAAATAATAATAATAATAATAATAATAATAATAACAATGACAACAACATGATTTTCCTCCAGTCCATATGACAAGTACAACAAAATTGTGTTTCAGAATGTCAAGCAAATATTGTTTTTCTATCAGTTAAGTTGCTAGTGAACTACTAAGTTAATACATCTGTACCCAAATGACCTTTCTCTTAAGTTCACATGATTAGAAATGAAAGGTTTCTCCACTAAAGCATGTATAAAAGCAACTTAACCATGGTTTGTTAAGACTATGAAATAACTGCAAAGGAGTCCATAATCAACAAAATGGAGTTAAATATTACGAAAACAAGATATAAGTTGAAAATCACTGGAGACAAGCTTTCCTTTCAATCTTCAGTATGATAAATTCTTGTAGTGCCATTAGCCAAATGTTTAGAACACTGGGCACTGATAAAGAAAGGCCTAAAACTTAGTATATTGGACACATCATAAAGAAAGGCCTAAAACTTAGTATACTGGACACTGCATCAGGAAAGGCCTAAAACTTAGTACATTGGACACTGCATCAGGAAAGGCCTAAAACTTGGTACATTTGACACTGCATAAAGACCTAAAACTTAGTACATTGGACACTGCATAAAGACCTAAAACTTAGTACATTGGACACTGCATAAAACCTAAAACTTAGTACATTGGACACTACATAAAGGCCTAAAACTTGGTACATTTGACACTGCATAAAGGTCTAAAACTGAGTACAATGGACACTGCATAAAGGCCTAAAACTTAGTACATTGGACACTGCATAAAGGCCTAAAACTTAGTACATTGGACACTGCATAAAGGCCTAAAACTTAGTACATTGGACGCTGCATAAAGGCCTAAAACTTAGTATCTTGGATACCCTTCTCCAATTAACAACTAGAAACATAGAACAAAATAAACATAGTCCCAGTCTAATACCCTATTCACTTCCATCATCTGGAATATCACCTTTCTGGTCTTGGACAGAGACTGAAAAAACATCAGAATGGGAAGAGGGAGTTTGATAATAATAACAGATAAGCCTCCCCCCCCCACTTTAATCACATTGATACATTGCTGACTTTTCCAGCCTGAATGGAGGCTGATGTCTCCATGACCACATGTCAGAGTGAACATAGTATCTATTGTCAATATGGTGTTCTTCTGCAGGCTTGAAAACTTTCTAGATTGACACAGTCAAGCCTAATGCATAGAATGCCTTTACTCTGGTGCCACACTGAATGAAAGATAGAATGATGAGAAGATGGAGTGAGATTTACGCTGAAAGTTCCAGCTGCAAATTGCTCTTCGAGATTAAGAACATACGACTGGCAGATACAATTGTGATGAAGAGGAACCCAAAGTCAATTGAACTTGATCTGATTTTGACATCACTGCTGTTTAAAAGCTAACAATCAATATTGCCTTCACTAACCAATGTTATTAATGCTTCTCCATCCAGACAGTTCCCATCATTTCTCAAAACTACCATTGTAAAGCCTTTGTTGAAGAAACTGATGCTTGAACATCATGATTTAAAGAAATATCCAATTTCTAACCTCCCATTCACGTAAAAAAATCTCAGAAAAAATTGTTCTATCCCAACCTGTATCTCATCAAAATTTAAAGTCTCTTTAGCACTGTACAGTCTCCATATCACCCTCACCATAATGCTACAACTGCCCTTCTGATAGTAGTTAATGAGCTTCTCTCTGGTTTGGATAATGCAAAAATTACAATCCTCACCCTCCTTCATTTATCTGTGGCATTTGACACAACAGACCATGATATATTACTTCACTGTCTCCAGCATGTATTTGGTATACATGATACAGCCTTTCTATGGTTCAAGGCCTACTTAGTCAATGGGACACAAATTGCATCCATAAATGGAAAATATTCCAGCCCAGTTGGTCTATGTTTTGGTATTCCACAAGGCTTTGTTCTCACCCCTGTTCTCTTCATTCTTTACACTCAGCCACCCTTAAGCATCACAGACTGACATCCAGTGTCTCACCAAGTGTACACTGATGACACTCAAATACACAAATCTAGCTCTAAACTGAAGTTTAGGCTACCATCCAAGGTGTAGAGAGATGCATTTCAATGTGAAGTCATGGATGACATGTAACAAGCTGCAGATGACTGATGATCAAACTGAAGCCATCCTGATTACCATGAAAGACTTTCTCATTCACATCCTTTACTTCCACAATAAGCATCAGCAATACCAGCATTAAATTCACACAGTCAGTACAAAACCTAGGTGTCACTTCCGTCTGGTTCATCTCAGTATCTACTACAGAAACTTCAAAAAATTCACAACACAGCTGCTCAGATCATCGTTAATATAAGCAGAACTGAGCACACCTTACCCCTGCTCTGTAACCTTCAATGGCTACCCATTTGATCCAGAATCAAACACAAAAAATGTTACATTTCATTGACTGGCTCCAGTCTAATATATCTATCAAACCTCAAGCATGTGTACATCCCATCTAGAAACTTGTTGTTGTTGTTGTTGTTGTTGTTGTTGTGGGGCTTAACGCCATTTTTCAGCACACGATAGGCTATACATGGCGGCCAGTATTAATGGTGGAGGAAGAAACCGGGAAATCCCCGGGAAAGAACCACCGACCCACGAGAAGCTACTGGCAAGCTTTCTCACATATCCACATTCGCCGAATCCGAAACTCGAACCCACGCAGACAGAGGTGAG